>CM038704.1:46621888-46779388 GCA_021613375.1 Megaleporinus macrocephalus | reverse complement strand
GTATGGTGGTGTAGTGGTTAGTAAGGTGGTGTAGTGGTCAGTATGGTGGTGTAGTGGTCAGTATGGTGGTGTAGTGGTCAGTATGGTGGTGTAGTTGTTAGTATGGTGGTGTAGTGGTCAGTATGGTGGTGTAGTGGTTAGTATGGTGGTGTAGTGGTCAGTATGGTGGTGTAGTGGTTAGTATGGTGGTGTAGTGGTTAGTATGGTGGTGTAGTGGTTAGTATGGCGGTGTAGTGGTCAGTATGGTGGTGTAGTGGTTAGTATGGTGGTGTAGTGGTCAGTATGGTGGTGTAGTGGTTAGTATGGTGGTGTAGTGGTTAGTATGGTGGTGTAGTGGTTAGTATGGTGGTGTAGTGGTCAGTATGGTGGTGTAGTGGTTAGTATGGTGGTGTAGTGGTTAGTATGGTGGTGTAGTGGTTAGTATGGTGGTGTAGTGGTTAGTAAGGTGGTGTAGTGGTTAGTACGTTGGTGTAGTGGTTAGTATGGTGGTGTAGTGGTTAGTACGGTGGTGTAGTGGTTAGTACGGTGGTGTAGTGGTTAGTATGGTGGTGTAGTGGTTAGTACGGTGGTGTAGTGGTTAGTACGGTGGTGTAGTGGTCAGTATGGTGGTGTAGTGGTCAGTATGGTGGTGTAGTGGTCAGTATGGTGGTGTAGTTGTTAGTACGGTGGTGTAGTGGTTAGTACGGTGGTGTAGTGGTTAGTACGGTGGTGTAGTGGTTAGTATGGTGGTGTAGTGGTCAGTATGGTGGTGTAGTGGTTAGTATGGTGGTGTAGTGGTTAGTATGGTGGTGTAGTGGTTAGTATGGTGGTGTAGTGGTTAGTACGGTGGTGTAGTGGTTAGTACGGTGGCGTAGTGGTTAGTATGGTGGTGTAGTGGTCAGTATGGTGGTGTAGTGGTTAGTATGGTGGTGTAGTGGTTAGTATGGCGGTGTAGTGGTCAGTATGGTGGTGTAGTGGTCAGTATGGTGGTGTAGTGGTTAGTATGGTGGTGTAGTGGTTAGTATGGTGGTGTAGTGGTTAGTATGGTGGCGTAGTGGTTAGTATGGCGGTGTAGTGGTCAGTATGGTGGTGTAGTGGTCAGTATGGTGGTGTAGTGGTTAGTATGGTGGTGTAGTGGTTAGTATGGTGGCGTAGTGGTTAGTATGGTGGTGTAGTGGTTAGTATGGTGGTGTAGTGGTTAGTATGGTGGTGTAGTGGTTAGTACGGTGGTGTAGTGGTTAGTATGGTGGTGTAGTGGTTAGTACGGTGGTGTAGTGGTTAGTACGGTGGTGTAGTGGTTAGTATGGTGGTGTAGTAGTTAGTATGGTGGTTTAGTGGTTAGTATGGTGGTATAGTGGTCAGTATGGTGGTGTAGTGGTTAGTATGGTGGTGTAGTGGTTAGTATGGTGGTGTAGTGGTTAGTATGGTGGTGTAGTGGTTAGTATGGTGGTGTAGTGGTTAGTAAGGTGGTGTAGTGGTTAGTATGGTGGTGTAGTAGTTAGTATGGTGGTGTAGTGGTTAGTATGGTGGTGTAGTGGTTAGTATGGTGGTGTAGTGGTTAGTAAGGTGGTGTAGTAGTTAGTATGGTGGTGTAGTGGTTAGTATGGTGGTGTAGTGGTTAGTATGGTGGTGTAGTGGTTAGTATGGTGGTGTAGTGGTTAGTATGGTGGTGTAGTGGTCAGCACTGTCTCCTCACAGTAAGATGATCTGGGTTGGATTCCCGGTCTGGGTGGTTTTGTATGGAGTGTGTATGTTCTCCAGGTACTCCGGTTTCCTCCCACAGTCCAAACACATGCATGTTAGGTTGATCCTCACTCTAAACTGCCCGTAGGTGTGAGTGTGTGCGTGAGAGTTTGTTGGCCATGTGATGGACTGGTGACCGCTCCATGGTGTACCACGCCTTCGCCTGATGATGCTGGCACTGGCTCCAGCCCCCCCCGCGACCCTGAGTAGAGGGTTAAAGGAGAAGATGATGGATGGATGAAGATGCCTGCAGCTGCTTAATGGACGCGTCCAGAGCTGTTATGTTTGCCAGTGTGTTTGGTTGCTCAGAAGTTGTAAGAGAGGAGAAGTTTCCCAGCCTTTAAGATTTGTGTGAGCTCCAAGTCTCTCAGACGTGAGAGTCTTATTCTTTTGTGATGACAGTACAGTATTCTTTCAGATATTCACCTTGGACTGGAATCCTGTCTGCGGGGGGGATAGATGCGGGGGGTGTAGTTTTACTGTTGTGTAGTTCATGTGGTTTCCATTATGATGCTTAGTTTCAATTAAGCATACTTCTGCTCTTCGCTTCTGTCACGCAGGTTGCTGGGCAGTTGTAACCGGCCAGCAGGAGTGCCATGACGACCACTGTCAGGTGACAAACCTGCCCACCCAAATCCAGAACGGCACCTACCGCTTCTGCTGCTGTAGCAGAGACATGTGCAACCTCAACTTCACAGAGGACTTCCCAACACCCAGACCCACCACCGCACAGCCAGTCTGTGAGTGTCTGGGAATCTTCGGGGGGGTGTATGGCTGCTTTGACCTTTTGCTTAAAGCCCCTACAAGCATATTATGAAATACTGAAATTTAAGGAGTGTACTGAGTATCATTTCTTGGGTTTTAGAGATTCGGCAGTGATGCCCAACATTAACTGCTGCTCTGTTTACAGGACAAGATGAGAGATTTTGCCTATTAACTCATTATGCATATGACAAGAACCCAAACTAACCTGCTAAATGTGTAACTCATAGCTGTCAGGTCTTATGATTTCATGGAACATCTTTGCCCTTTGCTGTCTGTGGTCTGACGGCAATGGTAAGATCCCTGTAGACACATTGGAGACACATTGAAAGACTGGTTGTAACTGGCTACACATCTCTGTGTCCAGATCAGAATGTTTGATGTTGATACTTGAACAGGAATAGATAAGAGCATAAAACTGATTGTTGACCACAACCTAGAGCTGGGCGATTAAAAAAAATCTTAGATTTTTTCACAAGAAATCAAATAATTGATTTTTTCGCTGTTTGAAATCACGCTTTGCAGAGCTCAGGTGGTGTCGTTAACAAAATGTATTGTTAAACTCATGTAGGGCTGCATCCTTTGGCTGGACCACAGGTGTTACGACCCCTGTTTTTTTTTTCGAAGTGCATTGTGTGCAGGTCCACGATTGACCACTAGAGGTCGCCTTCATGAATAAAGATCATCAATTGGCCATCTTGGAAGACATTCAGGGCTCTCTCCTTTGACCTGACCTGGAACAACTCCTGCCCAGACCAGCCCGGCACTCTCCACCACATCTGTACATTTAGCTACAGCTTTGTTAGATTCCATAAGATCTCTGTGGGACGTAGGGGCCGGGTGCCTTTTGTTTGTCTACCCTTTTCTCCTGTTTTGTGGTAGGGAGGTAGGGGTAGTTAGGGGTAGTTAGGGTTAGTTTGGTGTATTTTTGTTTGCTTTGTTTTCAGTTTAGTTAGATTTCTTACTTTAGTTGTTTTGTTTGTTATTTTGGCGTTTGGCCGTCTCTGAAGCCACTGTCCCGTCCATCACTCATTTGTTGACAATAAACTTACACTATTCTGGTTTGAACAGTGTCCGGCGTTTGGTCTGGTAGAGGTCAGGGGAGAGAACCCACTCTCAATTTCAGTTACGGCCTGATCCTAGACCATAATACGACACGTCCTTCTCCAGCTTTCTAGTGATTCTTCGACGTGTGTTGTTATAGAGTTGTGGAAACTTCAGAAAAAATTTTTTTTTCCACCGTATTTTCCACCGTATATATTTGGCCACGATGTCTTCTGCAATAAACGTCCCTATAGCATCTGTGATTGCCTTCCAACATGCACCTTCCTCACATACGGCCAACAGTTTGAAAACGTGTCAGGGAGGGTTGCTAGCTGTATTTTGGGTGGTGTGCTGGCGGAGCAGCTGTTTTTTCATTCCACCGGGAGCAGCACTTCTCCAGCTCCGCTTCTTGCTTCCGTTAAAGGTGTTGGAATAAGTTTCTCGGAAGAAACGGTTCTCAAACGCACCTTACAGCGAGGACTTGTCTGGTCTTTGTCTGACGCCACAAAACCCAACCAGTTCCAGATCACGGAGGACGACATTCCTTTCTTGGGGACAAATTCTGGCTTTCCCCAAATCGCTAGCATGTTGTTGTAGGAGTCACTCTGAACTATGGAAGCCCAAAAGGGGGTCATCGGTGGCAGAAGTTAAAACTGAGAGAAAACTAGAGATGGGCCGATCGCCAATCACCTTTCAGCACAATCGGCCGATAGCCGATATCGTGAAACATGGTCTAAACTGGTTTGTAACTATTTTTAACGAGCTCATGTGAAACAGCACAATATTTTTTAACAAAATGAACAGTAAATAAACAAAGTGCATCAAACAAATAACACCAATAGTGCAATCATTACATTTAGACCCTTAATTTAAAACTAAAAAATCTAATTAAATAAATGCAGTAAAAACTGCAGTCATTAAACACAGACTCTGTTATTTTAAACTAAATCTGTAATCATTAAATGTAGATCTTGAATTGTTGCTGCTGTTCTGTTCGTACCGGTCAGATCTGGTCTGTATGGTGTTCTGGGTTGTTTGTTTTGTGCTAGCTATGTGTACTAGCTCTGCTATTTACTGATACTCACTGTATTGAGCCGCGTAGGGTACTCTTAAGTGCCGTATCTGATTATTAGTGTTAAATGTCTTTGTCTTGGTTTCTCAACGAGACACGGTTAATTTTACATGTTTCACAAAACGTCCTGGATGAGTCTGAGTCACATACGGTAAACACTGACAGACGGACGACAGGTTTTCTATAAGCTCATGCTTTTCTCGCGAGACGGCTGCTTTAGCCAGTCTGTGGAAAATAAAAAGGTATTTATTTCCACCTAGTGGTTCAGATAGGAATTGCAGGGGCCTGCCTGAAGGGGGTTTCACAGAGGGCTCCTCTTCCTGGATGAAACGCTAGCTAGAAATACAGAGGCTCATTTGTTTAACACCATCGATCGACTCTCATGATCGGCTAAATTGGAGAAATATCGTCCGATCACCGATCGCATGTTTTGATTAAAAATCGGCCGGTACCGATACATAGCTGATCGATCCTTTCATCTCTAGAGTAAACCTATTTTCATGAAAACACATCATCCTTAACTGTAAATTCGAATTAGTCTATAAAGCCGATTAATCGCCCAGCTCTACCACAACCACACACCAGCCAAACCTGGTAGTAACTTCAGTAGAAACTTTAGACCTGAAAGTGATGTTAAGGTGTAGTTTGTACTGATTGTTTGAAGGGGGTTTCCGCAGCTCAGACATAACAAAACAAGACGTGACTGGTTTGTTTGTGCAGTTAAAAGCTGGAACTGTGAGAGAAATTTCACTAACAAGGAAGCTAATGTAATTAATGTTAGTGATCTAGCATAACAACAAAAATGGAGTCAAATAGATTTGCTTTTGTGGGTTTTTCTTCATGACATAGATATCAAAAAATGGACAGAAGTGCAATTGCAGAGCATGAAAACAGTACTGGCAGTTTGTTCATCCAAATTAAGGCGCATAGAGTTCTGTGTGTTGGCAAGTGCCTGGCAACATTATAGATATTATATACCACGGTTACAGTTATTGTGATACTATAATCAAGGTCATACATTGTGTTTTTTTTGTTCTTATAATAATAATTATAGTAAAAATTATCATTAATATTAGTAATTATAATAATTTCAGGAGGAGGCACGGTGGTGTAGTGGTTAGCACTGTTAGCGCCTTACAACTAGACGATCTGGGTTGGATTCCCGGTCCGGGTGGTTCTGTGTGGAGTGTGTATGTTCTCTCCGTGCTTGAGTGGGTTCCTCCGGGTACTCCGGTTTCCTCCCACAGTCCAAACTCATGCATGTTAGGATCCTCACTCTAAACTGCCCTCTAAATTGCCATGTGATGGACTGGCGACCTTGTCATGGTGAACCCTGCCTGCGCCCAAAGACTCTGTGATTGGCCATAGTATAAAAACACCAGTGCTCCCTTATGCTACCTGGTTTAAACTCAATGCTCAAAATATATAAGTCTTTGATTGTAAACTCTTGATTAAAAATTGATATAGTGTTTCATATCGATACAGAATCACAAAACATAGTGTTTCAATATTCAATACTCATTAGCTACATTAGCCTAAAAGCCTCACTGTAAAACATAAGACAGATACAGGGAACAATGTGTAAATGTGTTAGTACCCAAACCACCTTTTAGGGACGCCTCATTGCTGGTTCTCAGCTGGTCAGCATGTTGGTTAACTCTCATGTTGGCTCCACAGTACGTCCTGTGTAGTTCAAGGCTTGCATAACAGGAAGGGTTGAAGCTGTTCTGTAAACAAAAGGCAGACCGACTCCTTATTATCACATCCATATCTTGTATGGCATTTTTATTATTAGTCCTAATGAACTCTTAGAGCCTGGGCATTGCACATGGCTGACTTATTGCTTTTAACAACTTCAGAATCCCCAGAAACTTCGTTTTCTAACAAAGGATTAAAAACAGCGGTATGATTCACACATCACAGCGCTCAGCAGACCCACCCCTCATTGTCCAAAGTGACTTATCCCACCTCTGACCCACTGCCAGTTAATAATCCAGCTCCACACACCACCCAAAATCCACTCGCTTCGGTTATATTATCTTTCTGCTTTTAGCCTTCGTATTAAAAACAAGAGGTTAAAATAGCAACACCTCCATCTGTTATTCTTCTTCAGCCACGATTCCGCCTGTAAACCAGCTCGAAAAGGACTTCATTTAAATGCTCCACTGCACATACTTTAAACTGGAGCTTGTGTCTTAGCCGTCCTCTGATTGACTCCGACTCCCAAGTTTAATGTTCATAATAAAAATTTGTGCTAAAAACAGCCGATCACTTGTCTTAATGAGATTCCTGAGCACATGTGATTCTGACCTGCTAATATTTAGCCCCATCTTTCCATTTGCATTGATTTTGAGGATTAAAAAGAGCTGACAGTAAACATGTAACTCAATTTAAAACTAAAAACAGTGTCTGACTGGCCGTGTGTCAGAGTCTTGGCACTCAGCATGAATTGCAGACAGAAAACCAATAAAAACGTGTCTCAGACACTCTAAACAGACCATTTCTGCACTTGTATAAGCATAAAAGTTGAAATATTACATTTCTTTTACAATTTACACGTCAGATCATGGCATTTATGAGTAGCCTAGAGTTCTGAAAGTAACATGTGAATGTCCCATGTAAATACTTTGTAATTGTAAGTAAACAAAATATTAAAACAATTACACACAGTTACCGCAGCATTCTAAGTAGAGATGGACCGATCAGAGTTTTTGAGGCCAATTCTGATTGCTGATCAGCTTTCAGCGCGATCAGCCGACACTGATGGAGGGCGGGGCTATATGCCACGGCAGGGCTACATGTAGTTGTTAGCACAAGCAATTCATGAAACATGGTCTAAAGTGGTTTATTAACAGTTTTAACGAGTTCATGTGAAACAGCTTAATATTTTAAACTAAATTAACAGTAAATAAATCAAACAAATATCCCCAATCATTACATTTAGACATTTTATTTAAAACGAAAAAAGTTAATTAAATAAATTCAGTAAAAACTGCAGTCATTAAACGCAGACTCTGTTATTTTAAACTAAATCTGTAATCATTAAGGAGGAACTGTTCTCGCGAGGCGCCACTTTAGTCAGTCTGTGGAAAATGAAAGGGTATGTGTTTTCACCTAGTGGTTCTGATAGGAATTGCAGGGAGCTGGCCGGAGGGGGTTTCACAGAGGGCTCCTCTTCCTGGATGAAACGCTAGCTGGAAATACAGAAATTAGGCTCATTTGTTTAACGCCATTGATCGGCTCTCAGGATCGGCTAAATTGGAGAAATATCGGCCGATCACTGATCACATATTTTAATTAAAAATCTGCCAATAACGATACATAGCCGATCGATCCTTCCATCTCTTACTCTAAGAGTTAAAGCCTCAGAAACCTTAAATCTGAGTTTCCTTACAAATACTAACCAGGTTACAGTATACACATACAAAGCATTACTTTGCTAGTAAGTCTCTGCTGTACACCATATTGCTATCCTCGCCATGTAAACTAGGCAGTACTAATCTTGGGTAATGCTTCTGTAAGCATTTTCTATCCAATCGCAAGGCTGGCGTGTCTGGCTCCTCCCAAACAAACAGTTTCAGAGCCTGCAAGCCTGACCTCCTGTTCTGTAGCCGCCTGGTTCATCTGTTCATCCACACAAGCGTTGTACGTTCATGCATTCCTTCATTTGAGCGTTGTTTAATCACAAATGACACGTAGCCTACACGCCTCATGGACAAGAACTCGGACAGTTTGTGGACTATAACTGTTGCAGAGAAGCAGCTACATATGTTCTAAAGCTCCCACGGTATCTAGAACAGTCTTAGGTTCTACACTAAACGATTAAGAAACGGTTAACAATGAGACTTTTCAAGTGAATCTACTGAAAGAAACATGATACACGTGTTAATAATACTAAAATAATCTGCTAAGATAAGATAAACAGGTAAACAGGTGCTGTCCTGCTGCTGTGTTGATGAAGCTCTACGGGATGTTTGAGCTTCCAGGTCTCGTGTATAGCAGTTGTACTGTTGTGATCATCTCCACTGTGCAGAGCTGACAGAGCACCACACTGTTGTGTTTCTGTGTGAAACACTCACAACTTTAGATACACGAGAGTGATTGTTTGTAGCTGCAGCTTGCGTTCTGGATAAATCCATACTTTCAGTAGACCATCTTTGCGACACCCCAGCACTACCATATCTTCCATATCTTCATCCAGATAGTGTCGCCACTTTCAAACTAATAAACAGTGAGTTTACATCTAGTCTTATTGACTTTACTTCAGCCATAGTGCAAGTGAAACAGGTCTCATACGTCAGGGTTAATACATGGACCACCAAATAACCTGGTGCTGTTGTCCACAAAACCAAAGTAACAGCCCCAGAAAACAATTCCATCTGTAAAGAGTAAGAGACTGTAAGAGAACTGACAGTTGGCAGTTTAAGCCTGAAAACAAAGCAAACAAAAAAATACACCAAACTACCCCTACCTCCCCTAACTACCCCTAACTCCCTACCAAAACAGGAGAAAAGGGTAGATAAACAAAAGGCACCCGGCCCCTACGTCCCACAGAGATCGTATGGAATCTAACAAAGCTGTAGCTAAATGTACAGATGTAGTGGAGAGTGCCGGGCTGGTCTGGGCAGGAGTTGTTCTAGGTCAGGTCAAAGGAGAGAGCCCTGAATGTCTCCTAAGATGGCCTCTCGATCTTTTATATTGCAAGGTGCCCCCTAGTGGTAAATCATGAACCTGCACAATGTCACAAAGAAAAAAACCCACCAACAGACCTAAAAAAAATTATTTCCAAACTATGTTATTCACAGCTACAGACGATGTTAGCCTGCTGTATGCTGTGCGCCAAAGCCTAGCATCACCATTAACATTATTATGATGGACTCGTTTCATTAGAGAACCAGACTTTAAGTGACATGTTTATTTGAAAAACAGCTCCACCCTCTTCTTTTCTCCTGCCACCCTCACTCGCTTTTCACACCCATGTGTCTCCCACGTTGCACCCGAGTCTTACACAGTGAGTCTCATATGACTGGAAAGCTTTCCTTCCAGTTTTGGCGCCGCTACCAACCAAACGTAGCTACAGAGTCTCACGTAACAGCAGCACAGCCAATCACACTGGCCGTATGTGTTACGGGGAGGTAGGACTCGAGTAGAGAACATGATTTAACCCTTTCTGCACCTCTAGATTAATGAGACGTTGATCGATCGGGGTGTTTTGTGGAGAGGATCAAATTATTGGTGGGTACATTTCAATAATCTCTGGACATTGGTGGGGACACTTCCGTCCATGCTAATTCTACACCTGGTTGCTATGTCCAGCCGTCTGGTAATCCACTCCTTTGAGCATTGCTTCTTCCGACTGTTTGTCCATGACACGTTCGTTCATCCCTCACTGTTTTACATCCAGATAATGATGTTAGTTCGGTGTGAGAGCTGGAGCAGGAATGTTGGACAGAGAGCTGTCAATCAAGCTGCTCATTAGCCACTCCCACACACAGTTCTCAGATAGGTTTGTGTTTTCTCTGACGCATATTTGACGTAGATTCTTTTTATTCTGGCTTTGCTGGAAGTTTAATACGACACTCAAGTTTAGTCTTATAGAAACATGTTTGTGAACCTGACTTGGTTCCATGGGTGGGTGTGTTTCCATTATTTTGTCCAAGCCCTTTAGAGGATGAAAAGAGATTTAATACAAGTGTAATTGCGTCGGTTGTGGCATTTATTCCAACACTCTACTTAACCACCAGTGGGCCGAGGTGTTTCCATTATTTTGTCCAGGCCTTTTTACAGTATTGAAAGAGATTTAATGCAAGTGGAAGTGTTTCTGTTCGGCTATACGGGCTGTAGGAGGAAAATTTAATTCGAGAGGAGGATGAGAGAAGTCTGCTTTCCTCAGGTTTCTTTCTCAGAGCTCAGCCTGCTCTCTGACTCAGCCTCCCTGAGGAACACAGCAGCAGCAGGATGGAGGGAATGTGAGAGCGCTAGAAGAAAAAGGGCTCGAGGAACGAGCGGAGCACGGTCAACAATCTCAGAGCGAGTCGAGCTTTGTGCTTAGTCAACCTTGAGGCTTGCGGATCGTTCCAGAGAAGCGTCAGAGAAGATCAGTAGCTGTAGTGCTGCCTTAGTGCCGAGGTTAAGAGCTCATTCTGTCTCCGCATCAGAGCTGCGCTGTCTGTAGGGCCTTGCACACGTCACGCCCGTATGAATCGCATCTTGTTTGTTTTCTTTCCTAATCTGCCCTTCGGCCAGATACCCGCCAGCTGCACCGGGAGGAAGCTATCTTGATAGCTCTGGCCACCGTCTCTGTGGTTGCGGTCCTGGTTGTGCTCATTTTCTTCATCTACCGCGTGCTCAGGGGTGAGTCGCCACAGTGATGTTTATCTCGGCACTCTCAGCGCCGCGCTGTCCCGCTTGAGCCTGCCTCACGCGGCGTGTTTGTGTGTCTTTTACAGGACATGGTAAACAGAGTCTTCATAACTTGAACATGCTGGAGGCAGCTTTCTCTCCCCCTTCACTTGACTTGGACAACCTCAAACTACTTGAGGTAAGGCGGCTCACAGTATGCATGGGTTTCTATGTGTGAGAGTGATTAAGATAATGTATACCAGAGGTCACTAATAGGTGGACCACGGTCCTGGTCCAGACCCAGACGTCGTCCAGTGCTGTTGAGAACTACTTCATTTTGACAGCTTTACTTGTCCTTACGGTATACAGGCTCACAGACCAATCGCGTGAGTTGTAAGATCACCAAATCGCCTGATCGCCAATCAGAACAATCAAAAACTCACTATAACCTGAATTGGAGAGACATATATGTTTATTCTTCCCACAGGCAGCTCCTAACCAACAGGTCAAGATGTGAAACTGAGTTAACAAGAAGATGCACGTTTTATTTACTTTTTTTATAAAAAAACACTTTAAGATGCACCTTTTTAAAAATGTGTTCTGTTTATTTAATGTAGACCCTTTAATTGTTCTATAAATAATTAATTTAGTTCAGTATTTAAAACAAATATAGTTATAAATATAGTTGAAGTATACTGAACAGTATTTGTAATTTGGTTTATCTTTCACTTGCTGATGACATAAAATGCTAATAGAACTACTATACTAGGCTACTTCAGAGGAAGTTTCCTCTGACTGGACCTTACTGAACTCAACTTACTGAACTTATTGTTGATTAAATTGTAATTAAATACCCCTGATGTATACGGGCACACCGATCCCTGAATCACTGTTTACTACACCAGACAGATCTGGAGCACGGTTGTATACAGTGGTGCACAGATGCCTTATGACTATTGCTGCTGATGCTGGCACATAAATATAGTATAGCACATAAATACAGTATCAGTAACTGCAGTACTGGGAAGCAGTGTATGATGTACTCATGCACTACATGCTTCTGCACCAGTAGTTGGACCTTAAAGGAGCAATATGTTATGTGACCCAATCTGTCAAATCCAGGCTCCCCACACCCCCACCTTTATCCCTATCCCTTTACTTACCAAGAGCGTCTCCAGTGGTCTTGCCGAAAGCAACAAGCAAGCTTCATCTTCATCTGCTCATGTAGCAGCCTTGACACACAGTGACTCAGTATCAACTATCATATCAACTATCAACTATTATACATATACATCTTTATTTCTTCACATTCTGTTGATAGTTTTTTTTAATCAATCAATCAATCAACCTTTATTTAAGCTCAGATGTACATTCAGGGCAACCCTCATTTTTCAGTGTAGCCGAGCATTTACATGAACAGGGATTGACATAAAGAAAATAAAAACAAAATTTTATCATTATAAATTAAAATTAGAAAGTAGAAAGTAGCTAATACATATTAAACAAAAATTTAAAAATAACAGTGAATATAAAAGTAGAAATAATAATTATACTAAAGACTATTTATTTAGTAAGAAATTAAAATAAAAGAGAGGATAAGAGATTACAATTAATAATAAAAAAGTGAAATAGTTCAAAAGAAATTTTAAGATGAAAAAAACATGTAAATTAAATAAACTAAAATAATAAAAGAAATAAAATAATAAGGAAAAATATTATATAAAATTAAGAAAAAAAGCAAGATGTGTTTCCTGTATAAGATTCCAGCTCACTGTAGCTAAAAGCAGATTTTCCCAGTTCCGAGATACATATATCTCGATATGTAAATAAAATTGAAAAATGTGGTTTCTGTGCATCTCTAATCCCCCCCCCTTTTTTTTTGTTACTTCTCTCCCTAGCTGATTGGCCGTGGTCGGTATGGGGCAGTGTACCGTGGCTGTCTGGATGACCGCTCTATGGCGGTTAAGGTTTTCTCCAGTGCTAACCGTCAGCCCTTTGTTAATGAGCGCTCCATCTACCGCATCCTTCTGGACCACGAAAACATAGCCCACTTCCTTGAGAGTGAGGAGCGGCTCGGAGCTGATGGCCGGACTGAGTACCTCCTGCTGCTGGAGTTCTACCCACATGTAAGCACGCCTAGAACTCAAGATAGAATAAGAGTCACAGAGAAAACACGACATTATTAGATTCAGTTAATATAGAAGTCACGGTTGAAAAAAAAACATTGGCTATATAACTTGAACCCAATAGCTGCTCTTTATATCCTGTATCAAGAAGAATGGACCAATAAAAATGCTCCAAAATTACTTTAAATAAAACCTTTAATATTAACTTACATTGTAAGTTCAGAACGTTTACATCTCTGCTGTAATGTTAATACTTTGGAGATGTATTTTGGCCTACACCAGTTTAGTCATGTTTAAATCATAAGGATGGCTGTTAATGTAGATGGTAACTCACTGGAGTGGAAGATGTGGAGAAAACCTAAACGTTTCGTTGCTTCTCACAGTCAGAAACAAATGTAACATTGCAGCCGTCCAGGTATCAGATGTCCTGATTTTTGAATGAGGCAAATTACAAGTCAGCCAGTCAGAACAGAGGTCATTTACATATATCAATCTTATGAGACAATATTTAAAACAGCTCACTTCATTTTATAGAGAATGAATTACAGCTTGTGTTTGTACTTTATGGGATTAATAGAGATATAGAAAGATATAGACTGTGTATATATTAAAATATAGATATAGAAAGATATAGACTGTGTATATATTAAGATATAGCTTAGAAAGATATAGGCTGTGTATATATTAAGATATAGATATAGAATAATATAGACTGTGTATATATTAAAATATAGATATATAAAGATATAGACCATGTATATATTAAGATATAGATATAGAAACATATAGACTGTTTATATAATAAGATACAGATATAGAAAGATATAGACCACATATATTTTAAAATACAGATATAGAAACATATAGACTGCATATATTAAGATATAGATATAGACAGATATAGACAGTGTATATATTAAGATATAGAAAGATAGACTATGTAAATATTAAAACAAAGATATAGAAAGATATAGACTGTGTGTATTTTAAAATGTAGATATTGAGAGATTATAGACCATGTATATATTCAGATATAGATATAGAAAGATATAGACTGTATAGATTAAGATATAGATATAAAAAGATATAGACTGCATATATTAAAATATAGATATAGAAAGATATAGGCTGCATATATTAAAATATAGATATAGAAAGATATAGACTGCATATATTAAAATATAGATATAGAAAGATATAGACTGCATATATTAAAATATAGATATAGAAAGATATAGATTGTGTAGATTAAGATATAGATATAGAAAGATATAGACTGTATAGATTAAGATATAGATATAGAAAGATATAGACTGCATATATTAAAATATAGATATAGAAAGATATAGACTGTGTAGATTAAGATATAGATATAGAAAGATATAGACTGTATATATTAAGATATAGATATAGAAAGATATAGACTGTATAGATTAAAATATAGATATAGAAAGATATAGACTGTATAGATTAAAATATAGATATAGAAATATATAGACTGTATAGATTAAAATATAGATATAGAAAGATATAGACTGTGTAGATTAAGATATAGATATAGAAAGATATAGACTGTATAGATTAAGATGTAGATATAGAAAGATATAGACTGTATAGATTAAGATATAGATATAGAAAGATATAGACTGTATAGATTAAAATATAGATATAGAAAGATATAGACTGTGTAGATTAAGATATAGAAAGATATAGACTGTGTAGATTAAGATATAGATATAGAAAGATACAGACTGTGTAGATTAAGATATAGATATAGAAAGATATAAACTGCATATATTAAAATATAGATATAGAAAGATATAGACTGTGTAGATTAAGATATAGATATAGAAAGATATAGACTGCATAGATTAAGATATAGATATAGAAAGATATAGACTGCATAGATTAAGATATAGATATAGAAAGATATAGACTGTGTAGATTAAGATATAGATATTGAAAGATATAAATTGTGTAGATTAAGATATAGATATTGAAAGATATATATACTGTATATATTAAAATATAGATATAGAAAGATATAGACTGTATATATTAAAATATAGATATAGAAAGATATAGACTGTATATATTAAAATATAGATATAGAAAGATATAGACTGTATATATTAAGATATAGAAATATATAGACTGTATAGATTAAAATATGGATATAGAAAGATATAGACTGTATATATTAAGATATAGATATAGAAAGATATAGACTGTATAGATTAAAATATAGATATAGAAAGATATAGACTGTATATATTAAAATATAGATATAGAAAGATATTGACTGTATATATTAAGATATAGAAAGATATAGACTGTATATATTAAGATATAGATATAGAAAGATATAGACTGTATAGATTAAAATATAGATATAGAAAGATATAGACTGTATATATTAAAATATAGATATAGAAAGATATAGACTATATATTAAGATATAGATATAGAAAGATATAGACTGTATATATTAAAATATAGATATAGAAAGATATAGACTGTATATATTAAAATATAGATATAGAAAGATATAGACTGTATATATTAAAATATAGATATAGAAAGATATAGACTGCATATATTAAAATATAGATATAGAAAGATATAGACTATATATTAAGATATAGATATAGAAAGATATAGACTGTATATATTAAAATATAGATATAGAAAGATATAGACTGTATATATTAAAATATAGATATAGAAAGATATAGACTGTATATATTAAAATATAGATATAGAAAGATATAGACTGTATATATTAAAATATAGATATAGAAAGATATAGACTGTATATATTAAAATATAGATATAGAAAGATATAGACTGTATATATTAAAATATAGATATAGAAAGATATAGACTGTATATATTAAAATATAGATATAGAAAGATATAGACTGTATATATTAAAATATAGATATAGAAAGATATGGAACTAGGCCCTTTAATGTTTCTTCATGTCCTGCTTGTACTTCTTTCCATGACAGTGCTTTGCTTTTGTTTTCTCGCTGAGTATCTTTCCAGCATGAGGTTAAAACATGGTTATATTTGGAGCTTTTCGAGTATCTGAGGGATTTGATGTCATATTTGATCTTTCCACAGAGCTACTTCCTGGAGAGGAAGTGCAGCCTAGTTCGGATTTCTGCTCACATCCCCGTACACAAACATCTGAAAGTTTCTGTGTCTGTCATCTTCTCCTCTTTCTCCTCTTTCTCCACTTTTCAGCTGCTTTTGTATCTCTCTGCCTCTGTATCACCCCGCCTGGTTCAGCGCCCTCCTCCTATTGTGATCATATGATCAGTCATCATCGGTATTGCTTTGTGTGCAGCTCGTCCTCTTTTGTGCTCGCCCTAATTACACCCACACATTATTACGAGGAAAGTGGGAGATTATTGACTCAGCTGCAAGGTTTTTAATTATTCATACCTGTGGGCTCCCCTATGGTCAGTCCTTGCTTACTGGGACTTACCTCAGATTGTGTCACCATGGCAACAGCAGGTGCTGGGAGGCATCCCGTCACCAACGGGAGAAGAAGCTGGGACAAATAGTAGCTGCAGAATTTGAAACTTTATAGAAGAGGTGCATCCATTTTTTTCACTAGGGAAACTGGCTGATGGTCTTTATTAGGGCAGATTTGTATTAGTAATTTTTTTTAAAACAGGGTAAAAGTGGGAAAAATATAATTATAGCACTTTCGTAGGCCAAACACTATTTTTTATTTATATATATATATATATATATATATATATATATATATATATATATATATATATATATATATATATATATATATATATATTTTTTTTTTTTTTTTTTTTTTTTTTTTTTCCTGACAGGAAGCTTTTATTTGCTCAGCAAAACACTTTATTTTATAAATATTCAAACAATATTATGACAGTAAGTAGTGCTTTTACATACACTCATCAGCCATAATATTCAAACCACCTCCTTATATCTACACACATTGTCTTCTCACCCTCTTCCACCACTCTTTCTTGCTCTCTCTCGCTTGCTCGCCAAATCCTTCAGTGTCCATCACTCTATTCTATCTTGTAAATTCCTCAAAAATTCCATTATGGACTATTTTAAATGAAATTAAATGTAAATGTTTACTCGCATTCACACATTTAGCGTTGTTTTGGTTTAAACTTCAATAACAGATCACAAAATAAAATAGAAAATGTATAACAAGCAAGCATGAATAACACACAAGCAACAATAAATAAATAAATAAATTAATTAATTAATTAATTAATTAATTTGTAAACTAGTACTATTTGCACTGGCATACCACAGCAAGTTCACTAATATAATCTGTGCAATATATCCATCTACACTAAGCAAGGTCCACCTCCTTGTATCTACACACATTGTCCAGTTTATCAGCTCCACTTAGCGTATAGGAGCTACACTTACAGACAGTAGTTCATCTGATTCGCTGCATACGTTGTTTATCTCCTTTCACCCACCACTGAGCAGGTACTATTAGGGAGGTGGATCATTCTCAGCACTGCCTTCTGGGACGATGACCATGCAGATCAGGTTGATGCAGTGTGTTGCGTATGGGCTGACCCCCTACCCCTTTAACCTCTGCAGCAATGCTGTCAGCGCTCATGCAGTCTTCTTATAGCCTAGGCCATCTTTGTGCACAGCAACCGTTCTATTTCTCACAACCTCAGAGAGTCCTTTGCATTGAGGTTCCATGTTGAGTATCCAGTATGAGAGAATTGTACCCAAAGCACCAAATTTAGTGGCTCTGCTCCTCATTCACACGTACCTGATTAAAAACAACATCACATTTAATCATTGTAAAATAATAAAAAAGCAACTGGTCATTCAGAACAGTGAGTCATGCGTAATGATGTTTTGGTATAACCCCTAACTGCTCCCTGGGTGCTGTGGATGGGGCTGCCCACCACTCTAGGCGAGGGTGCTTACTGACCCCTAGTGTTTTTGTTAATTGTCATGTGTGTAAGTGGGTGTTTCGCTGCACGGATGGGTTAAAGAGGGAGGTCAAATTTGTGTGCAGTCACAAACGGGTCATAGCTGCTGTCAGTTTAGGGTAGATTTAGAATTTGGAACTAAGCTGAGTAAAACTAATTCAGCCTGCTGCTGCCGGTTTAATTAATTAGTCAGACACAGCGCTCACATATGTGATTAAAATAAATACACTTTGCATTCTTTGAGGTTAAAAAACTCGATGTTTGTACGTCTAATGTTATACCCACTTACGTTAACTTTAGTCTGACGGTGTAGTCTGTTTTGTAGGTGATGTTTGTTCAATCCGATCATATATTAAGTACCTTTTAGATGAACAAGTTTATTCTGTTGATTTGTTATTAGTCTGCTAAGCTAAGTGTAATGTGGCCTCCTACCTAGAATGAGTTCAGCACCCCTGAACAGTAGGGCTGTGTATTGGTAAGAACCTGGCGATACAATACATATCGTGTTACGGCAGTAACGATTCAATATATCGTTATATACTGTGATATTGCAAGCAAAGTGATATATCATTATTTTTCAAATCCTACTATTAAAACACACCACTATATGAACAGGTTTGACAATGCTTACAATAGCATTGCGCCCTTGTGCTGCTTGTTAATGTTGGAGTGAAGCAGAAAATGGATTACAGCACTGCCATCTAGTGGTCAGAGGTTTAAACACAACCACAATGTTTTAGGGTCTGCCAGGAATCTGTGGTTTTGAGAATCGATACAGTATCACAACACATAATATCCCAATATTCAATATTTTCTCACACACCTACTGTACAGTAAGTATAGACTAGTGCTGTATCGATTCTCAGAAACACAGTATCAGTACACAGATTCCTGACAGACAGTGAATCATTATGTGTTGTGTTTAAACCTCTGACCACTAGATGGCAGTGTTGTAATCCTTGTACAGCTCCACTCCAACATTAACAAGCAGCACAAGGGCGCAATACTATTGTAAGCTTTGTCAAACCTGTTCATACAGTGGTGTGTTTTAATAGTAGGATTTAAAAAATCACAATATATGACTTTGCTTGTAATATCGGAGTATATCACAATATATTGAGTCGTAATTCAATATACGTATTGTATCGCCAGGTTCTTACGAATACACAGCCCTAGTATACACAGTGCTTAAAAACTCAACCCTGCAGAGAGGAAAGCGCTATAGTTCAGAGTCACTGCAGTGCTGAAAATGATCCACCATCCAAATAATACCTACTCAGGGGTGGTCCTGTAGGGGGCTGGCATATTAAGCAGAGAAACAGATGGGCTGTAATTCTGGAGCTGCAGAGTGCCCCTCTGTGATAAGTGGACACACTGCATTGGACAGTAAGTGTATATATAAGTTAACAGAGGGCGCGGCCGGTAAGTGTATGTTATATGTAAGCTGTTGAGGTCAGTTGTGTTTCTCTCTCTGTCCGCAGGGCTCCTTATGCACGTATCTCAACGCAAGGGTTGTCGACTGGCTGAGCTGCTGCCGCCTCGTTCTCTCTGTCACTAGAGGACTGGCTTACCTGCACACTGAGCTGATGAGAGGAGGTGAGTTACATCACAGTGCACACACACACACACAATTGTAAGAATGTGCATACATACCTATAGTAGAGAAGTGTGTGTGTGTGTGTATGAGATGTATGAATGTATGTGAGCAGGCCGTGTCTCGTCTCTATGGAGCTCCACATGTCACACTAACGAGCATGCATTTTTCATGCAATGCAGCCGCATGTAAGCATACATAAATCTCACCACTGTGTGTGTTTGTTCTTGTAGTGCTATGTTTGTGAGGACCGCAGGTCTGCGCAGGTAGAGGACAGGATGACATCTGTGGTACAGGAAAGATATTTAGCTGCTCCTCGCTCCATCACAAATCATATTCTTTGGAAAATCTAATAGAGCAGAAGTATAGGTTTGTGGATGCTAAGGTTAAGGTAAGGTTTAGGTTTGGATACTGAGGTTAGGTTTGGGTTTGGATACTGAGGTTAAGGTTAGGTTCAGGTTTGGATATTGACTGTAAGGATAGGTTTAGGTTTGGATATTGACTGTAAGGATAGGTTTAGGTTTGGATATTGACTGTAAGGATAGGTTTAGGTTTGGATATTGACTGTAAGGTTAGGTTTAGGTCTGGATATTGACTGTAAGGATAGGTTTAGGTTTGGATATTGACTGTAAGGATAGGTTTAGGTTTGGATATTGACTGTACGGATAGGTTTAGGTCTGGATATTGACTGTAAGGATAGGTTTAGGTTTGGATATTGACTGTACGGATAGGTTTAGGTCTGGATATTGACTGTAAGGATAGGTTTAGGTCTGGATATTGACTGTAAGGATAGGTTTAGGTTTGGATATTGACTGTACGGATAGGTTTAGGTTTGGATATTGACTGTAAGGATAGGTTTAGGTTTGGATATTGACTGTACGGATAGGTTTAGGTCTGGATATTGACTGTACGGATAGGTTTAGGTCTGGATATTGACTGTAAGGATAGGTTTAGGTTTGGATACTGAGGTTAAGGTTTGGTTTAGGTTTGGATATTGACTGTAAGAAGAGGTTTAGGTTTGGATATTGACTGTAAGGATAGGTTTAGGTTTGGATACTGAGGTTAAGGTTAGGTTTATGTTTGGATAATGACTGTAAGGATAGGTTTAGGTTTGGATATTGACTGTAAGGATAGGTTTAGGTTTGGATACTGAGGTTAAGGTTAGGTTTAGGTTTGGATATTGACTGTAAGGATAGGTTTAGGTTTGGATATTGACTGTAAGGTTAGGTTCAGGTTTGGATATTGACTGTAAGGATAGGTTTAGATTTGGATACTGAAGTTAAGGTTAGGTTCAGGTTTGGATAACGAGGTTAGGTTTGGGTTTGGAAACTGAGGTTAAGGTTAGGTTTAGGTTTTGGTACTGACGTTAGGTTTAGGATTAGGTTTGTGTACTGATGTTAAGGTTAGGTTTATGTTTGGAAACTGAGGTTAAGTTTAGGTTTGGATACTGAGGTTAACGTTAGGTTTAGGTTTGGATACTGAGGTTAGGTTTAGGTTTGGATACTGAGGTTAAGGTTAGGTTTAGGTTTGGATAACGAGGTTAGGTTTAGTGTTGGATACTAAGGTTAAGGTTAGGTTTAGGTTTGGAAACTGAGGTTAAGTTTAGGTTTGGATACTGAGGTTAAGGTTAGGTTCAGGTTTGGATAATGAGGTTAGGTTTAGTGTTGGATACTAAGGTTAAGGTTAGGTTTAGGTTTGGATACTGAGGTTAGGTTTAGTGTTAGATACTGAGGTTTGGTTTAGGATTAGGTTTGGATACTGAGGTTGGGTTTAGTGTTGGATACTAAGGTTAGGTTTAGGTTTGGATACGGAGGTTAGGTTTAGTGTTAGATACTGAGGTTTGGTTTAGGATTAGGTTTGGATACTGAGGTTAGGTTTAGTGTTGGATACTGAGGTTAAGGTTAGGTTCAGGTTTGGATAACGAGGTTAGGTTTAGTGTTGGATACTAAGGTTAAGGTTAGGTTTAGGTTTGGATACTGAGGTTAGGTTTAGTGTTAGATACTGAGGTTTGGTTTAGGATTAGGTTTGGATACTGAGGTTGGGTTTAGTGCTGGATACTAAGGTTAGGTTTAGGTTTGGATACTGAGGTTAGGTTTAGTGTTAGGTACTGAGGTTTGGTTTAGGATTAGGTTTGGATACTGAGGTTAGGTTTAGTGTTGGATACTGAGGTTAAGGTTTGGTTTAGGTTTGGATAACGAGGTTAGGTTTAGTGTTGGATACTAAGGTTAAGGTTAGGTTTAGGTTTGGATACTGAGGTTAGGTTTAGTGTTAGATACTGAGGTTTGGTTTAGGATTAGGTTTGGATACTGAGGTTGGGTTTAGTGTTGGATACTAAGGTTAGGTTTAGGTTTGGATACGGAGGTTAGGTTTAGTGTTAGATACTGAGGTTTGGTTTAGGATTAGGTTTGGATACTGAGGTTAGGTTTAGTGTTGGATACTGAGGTTAAGGTTTGGTTTAGGTTTGGATACTGAGGTTAGGTTTAGTGTTGGATACTAAGGTTTGGGTTAGGATTAGGTTAGGTTTAGTGTTAGATACTGAGGTTAGGTTTAGTGTTGGATACTGAGGTTAAGGTTTGGTTTAGGTTTGGGTACTGAGGTTAGGTTTAGTGTTGGATACTAAGGTTTGGGTTAGGATTAGGTTTGGATACTAAGGTTTGGGTTAGGATTAGGTTTGGATACCAAGGTTTGGGTTAAGATTAGGTTTGGATACTAGGGTTTGGATTAGCAATAGAAATTTGTGAATGTCCTCACAAATATAGTAAGACAAGTGTGTGTGTGTGTATATAGTTAGAGTAAGAGGAAGTGGCAAAGAGCACTAATAAGGTGAGATTTTTTTTTCCTATCACTCTCTCACTCCTCCATTAGCCATCATCCCTCTTAAACTAAACAGTAAGAGAAAGAGAGACGGGGGGAGGAACGAGACAGAGAGAGAGACAGACGAGAGACAGGAAGTAAAGGAGGCAGACAGACAGAAACAGGGACAGAGAAAGAAGAGCTAAAGAGTGAGAGAGAAACAGTAGATCAAGAGAGAGTGATAGACAGTAAAAAGTGTAGAAGAGCAGAAAGACGACAAGAGATAGAAAGCAAGAGGGAGCCTGAGAGAAACAGAGAGAGAGAAATAATCAGAAAGATGGGAAGAACAGTAGTTAGAAACAAAGGACAGAAAGAAAGTGTGAGAGAGAAAGGATGGAAAGAAGCAGGAGAGAGACAATGAGAGATAGAACTAAGGAAACAGAAGAGAGAAACGAAGAGAAAGAAGAGATGGAAACAACAAGAGGGAGAGATAAAGATAAAGAAATGCAGGAAGGACAGAGAAAGAGACAGGAAAAAAGAAAGAGAAAGGAATTACAGAAAAACACAGGAGCACAAACAGAATGAGAGAAAGTGACAGACAGGAAGAAATAGGAAGAACGAGAGAAAGAGGTGTAGAGATGTAGGAAGAAGCAGAAAGAAAAACAGAGAGAAGAGAGAGAGAAACAGAGAGTGGGGGAGGAGAGAGAGAGTGTTTGTTGATTTTCCTCAGTGCTAGGTTGCTGCAGCAGCGTCTCGGGGGCGCTGAGCTGCTCCGTCCTCCCTCTCAGTGTCTCTGATGATGATGAAGATGATGATGACGGTACTGCAGTGGACTCTAGTGTTCTTTAATGGAAATGCTGAGGAGCATTCTTCTTCACTCTCTGACTTTCTCAAGTTCAAGTTCAGAGCTTTACTGGTCTGAATGTTACCAGTTACAGGGTCAGCAAACCAGTAAATGTACACAGGAGTGTACCAGTGAGCCACTGTGTACTTATACATATAGATGTGTGTGTATGTGTGTATGTTTGGTGAGAATGTGATGTTTGGTTATTGAATCAGAAGAGTAACGTTACATATCTCCAGAATATTACCTTTACTTTCAATGTTAATGTAAAGATGGTTTACTTCAAGTGATTTTGGAGCATTTCTATTGGTTCTTATATCGTGAAACTTCCACAGGATATAAAGAGCAGCTGTCGTGTTCAAATGAAATAGAAAAATGAAAATTTGAGAAAAATTTCGATTTTTTTTTTAACTATACTAACCTGCCAGACGAGAGTGAACTGTAAAGAAAGCTGATGTAAACATTAATGAAGTATGACAAGGTAATTAATAAATTAAAATATGAAATAACTTAAGTTTGGGAGAAGGACCGCACCCAAACTCCTCCTCACACTCATTGCATTCCCTATATAAACCACTCCTCTGCTCTTACTTCCCCGACTCCTCCCTCTCTTCCAGCTCTTACTCACTCTTCAGTTGGCAAGGGGGGGCCTGGCTTCAAATCCCAGAACTCCAGCCCACGTTTCTCAGCGTTCCCCTTCCTTGCCTTACCTCCCCGCTTCACAAACATTACGTTTGGTCCTAAAAACGTGTCACACAGAGAGAGACACAACATCATGTACAAGATTTTTTTATTCTATTAAAAACTATAATCACCAAATTGCAAGTAGCTGATTGCCAGACTCACTGCCAGTCACAACCAGATCACAGCTCTTTTCACACTACAGGTTTTGGACTCCCTGATCTGTAGATATTAGGCCTGTTCAGTTTTTTGTAGGGCATCTGCGAAGCACTGGCAAGACTCCCATATGGCATCTGTGAACAGTTCACACGTAGTGATCGAGAGCAGAATCTCGACAGAGTTTGTCTCTGATTGAAGGCTTTTCTATGTGATCTCCAAAAACTGTTGGCGAGTGAAATGTCATGCTAAGTCTAGTGGCGCACTCCTCGTTCACCCGCTAGTTCTTCTTCTCCTGTTTCTTGACCTACTTAGTTCCTGCGAGTATCTCTAAGTTGATTAATTGACTTATTCCACACCCCTTCGTTCTCCTAACCGTGTTAGCGTGAGGGAGATCGGATGGGTGACTAACAAAGGCCAAGCTAGGTCTTGAGGGTGTCCTGCTCAGCCCAGTGGCGCACTCCTCGTTTCACCCGTTAGTTCTTCTTCTCCTGTTTATTGACGTAGGACGTGGAACTCTCTAAAGGTAGAGAAGCCTAAAGTACGGTCCTAACACTTAACAAGCGCCGACCTCTGTCTCTGTACTAACACAAACCAGAACTAACTCTGTCTCTGTACTAACACAAACCAGAACTAACTCTGTCTCTGTACTAACACAAACCAGAACCAACTCTGTCTCTGTACTAACACAAACCAGAACTAACTCTGTCTCTGTACTAACACAAACCAGAACTAACTCTGTCTCTGTACTAACACAATCCAGAACTAACTCTGTCTCTGTTCTAACACGAACCAGAACTAACTCTGTCTCTGTACTAACACAAACCAGAACTAACTCTGTCTCTGTACTAACACAAACCAGAACTAACTCTGTCTCTGTACTAACACAAACCAGAACTAACTCAGTCTCTGTACTAACACAATCCAGAACTAACTCTGTCTCTGTACTAACACAAACCAGACCTAACTCTGTCTCTGTACTAACACAAACCAGAACTAACTCTGTCTCTGTACTAACACAAACCAGAACTAACTCTGTCTCTGTACTAACACGAACCAGAACTAACTCTGTCTCTGTACTAACCCAAACCAGAACTAACTCGGTCTCTGTACTAACCCAAACCAGAACTAACTCGGTTTCTGTACTAACCCAAACTAGAACTAACTCGGTCTCTGTACTAACACAATCCAGAACTAACTCTATCTCTGTACTAACACAAACCAGAACTAACTCTGTCTCTGTATTAACACAAACCAGAACTAACTCTGTCTCTGTACTAACACAATCCAGAACTAACTCTGTCTCTGTACTAACACAATCCAGAACTAACTCTGTCTCTGTACTAACCCAAACCAGAACTAACTCTGTCTCTGTACTAACCTAAACCAGAACTAACTCTGTCTCTGTACTAACACAAACCAGAACTAACTCAGTCTCTGTACTAACACAAACCAGAACTAACTCAGTCTCTGTACTAACACAATCCAGAACTAACTCTGTCTCTGTACTAACACAAACCAGAACTAACTCTGTCTCTGTACCAACACAATCCAGAACTAACTCTGTCTCTGTACCAACACAATCCAGAACTAACTCTGTCTCTGTACTAACCCAAACCAGAACTAACTCTGTCTCTGTACTAACCTAAACCAGAACTAACTCAGTCTCTGTACTAACCCAAACCAAAACTAACTCTGTCTCTGTACTAACACAAACCAGAACTAACTCTGTCTCTGTACTAACCCAAACTAGAACTAACTCGGTCTCTGTACTAACACAAACCAGAACTAACTCTGTCTCTGTACTAACACAAACCAGAACTAACTCTGTCTCTGTACTAACCCAATCCAGAACTAACTCTGTCTCTGTACTAGCCTAAACCAGAACTAACTCTGTCTCTGTACTAACCCAATCCAGAACTAACTCTGTCTCTGTACTAACTCAAACCAGAACCAACTCTGTCTCTGTATTAACACAAACCAGAACTAACTCTGTCTCTGTACTAACACAAACCAGAACTAACTCTGTCTCTGTACTAACCCAATCCAGAACTAACTCGGTCTCTGTACTAACACAATCCAGAACTAACTCGGTCTCTGTACTAACACAATCCAGAACTAACTCTGTCTCTGTACTAACTCAAACCAGAACTAACTCTGTCTCTGTACTAACCCAAACCAGAACTAACTCTGTCTCTGTACTCAATCAAACCAGAACTAACTCTGTCTCTGTACTAACCCAAACCAGAACTAACTCTGTCTCTGTACTAACACAATCCAGAACTAACTCTGTCTCTGTACTAACCCAAACCAGAACTAACTCTGTCTCTGTACTAACACAATCCAGAACTAACTCTGTCTCTGTACTAACCTAATCCAGAACTAACTCTGTCTCTGTACTAACCCAAACCAGAACTAACTCTGTCTCTGTACTAACCTAAACCAGAACTAACTCAGTCTCTGTACTAACCTAATCCAGAACTAACTCTGTCTCTGTACTAACACAAACCAGAACTAACTCTGTCTCTGTACTAACCCAATCCAGAACTAACTCCTTCTTTTCTCTTTCCGAGGAAATAACCTCCCACCTGTCCCGCCGAATACTGTAAAGGACTGACCACCAGTGCCCCCCCGTCACCTTGTCTGCATCACTGTATCATCCTGATGTAGCACCTGTACAGCTTCTAAAGCTTTTACCTTCAAACTCAGCTTTAGTTTATAAACTGTAAATACTGTTCCACCAGAGGAGGATGGGTCTCCCCTTGTGAGTCTGGTTCCTCCCAAGGTTTCTTCCTCCAGTTGTCTTTCATGCTTTTAAAATTCCTGTAAAGCTGCTTTGTGACAACATCGTTGTAAAAAGCGCTATACAAAAAACTTGACTTGACTTGGAACACTTTGGTAGAGTTCACCAGCGGGTTTTCCATGGAAAAAGCCTGGAATTTGATCAAACTCTCCAGAACATACCCCAGAACAAAATGGAGCAGTGGCTTTTCAAACTGTGAAGTCACATTCAGTTCCACTTGACCTTCTTGCTTGACACAAATATTTCACCCACAACCCCTATACGCAGTAATGATCCTCCTCAGTGGGCGCGAGTGACCAGGTACTGTCCTACAGTTGTCCAATCATGGTGCACAGCTTTTGGAAGACTGCGGTCCACATTCTGAAGTGTCTGGAAATGGTTCTGCACAATGAGCTCCTGAACTGTCGGGTGGCTTTGCGCTCCAGGACGAAGGTGGCTTCTTATGTAAATTTCCCGTTCCACCTTAAATGATGGCAGAACGTTTCAGAATGTAAATGTAAAAGCTATAAATGATTCTAAAACTAACTAGGGTATAAACTCTTTTAGAGATATTTGAGAGTTGTATCAAATTCCAACTTTTTCCATGGAAACCTTCTGGTGACCTCTACTAAAATGATCCACTCCAACAGTTTTTGGAGTTGACCACCAAGCATGACCACCATGCGTGAACTGTTCATAGACACCATATGGAAGTCTCGATAGTGCTTCTCAGAGGCCCGCTCCAAAAAAAAGAACAGGCCTAATATCTATAAGTCGGGGAGTCCATTTAAGGTGGACTTTAAATAAGAAGCCATCTTCAGCTTCAAGAAGGTGGATGTTATTGGGGTGGTGCAATGATTTTAGCCCTCCTTCTCATCCTACTTGGTGTAAAGAATATTTACTTAATAGCAAAAAAAATCTCAATCTTCGATGCAGCCACTAGTCACGGTAGATTATGTCGTCTAAGGTTTTTCTCTGTTGCAGTGCTGGATGGACAACAACGTAATTTGAATAATATAATAATTTGCTTTATTTGTGCAACTTTTAAATTCACCTCTGCGCAGTCTATAAATCAAAGAGCTGCTTAGACTGCTACCCCCGCGAACCCGGATCCCCAGAATAAGCGGTAGATAATGGATGGATGGATCGATGGATTGTTGGGAGCTGCCAAATATCCCCTCCATTTTATGAAGCTCCCACCAGTTTTAGCAGCTTCAGCAGCTTCTAGTCACACGAGCATTTTTCAGAGAGAAAGAAGGAACAGAAATAGAACAATAGAAGCGTTATTTACAACACGGTTAGTCATCTGGGGTCATGGGAATTTTAAGAAAATACCTCTCTCTCTCTCTCTCTCTCTCTCTCTCTCTCTCTCTCTCTCTCTCTCTCAGATGCCTATAAGCCTGCCGTCTCTCACAGGGATCTGAACAGTAGGAATGTGCTGGTGAAAGCAGATGGCTGCTGTGTGATCAGTGATTTTGGCCTCTCCATGACTTTAACGGGGAAGAAGCAGTCGGGCCACGCAGAGGAGGACAACTCGGCCATCAGTGAGGTCAGCATTGGGTGTTCCTGACCAGCTTAAACCTGCCTCTCGAACACATTTCTTTTTAATGCACAGTAAGCCTCAAGAGGCTGCGCTTTATAATGATATTATCATCTGCTAAACCCCATGACCAGCCACGTAACACGTGACCGTACCTTATAATACCTTATAAATAATTTCATTTATTATTAATAACAAGCAAGCAAATCACAGTAAGATGATCTGGGTTGGATTCCCGGTCCGGGTGGTTTTGTATGGAGTGTGTATGTTCTCTCTGTGCTTGAGTGGGTTTCCTCCGGGTACTCTGGTTTCCTCCCACAGTCCAAACACATGCATGTTAGGTTGATCCTCACTCTAAACTGCCCGTAGGTGTGAATGTGTGTGTTGGCCATGCGATGGACTGGTGACCTGTCCATGGTGTACCCCGCCTTTGCCTGATGACACTGGAATTGGCTCCAGTCCCTCAGTGACCTTGTCTAGTGGGATCAAGCAGGAGATAATGGAGGGGTTATTGATAACAGTAACAGTAAACAATTCAACTGCAGTGTGTTTTGAAAAGGTTAAACAATATTTTGTGTAATTAATATACACGCTGATGCCTGTAACATCTATCCGTACACTGATTGGTCCATGAGCGCAACATAAAGGATAGAATTCAGCACCTGCATGCCATGTTTGACATCTACACATTCTTACTAGTCAGCTGGTTGTCATCACTAGGCCGGGGCAATAGGGTGATGTAATCGGATATCGGGTAATCACTCATGCTGTGTGGGGTGCAGAACTGCGGCACTCGCTGCTTCAGAATTCAGACCCCCCCCCACGTGCTGAAAAGCTCTGTGAGTTCTGTGAGCTCTCAACCCTGGTCCAATCTTCAAACTAGCAAACACACTGTGTTTAAGTCCAGGCTGAAAGCAGGTCAACCAGCCTCGACCCACATGTCCAGATCGTTGTCTGCTAGGCTTGGGGCTAGTTCTCAAGCCATTCCTGTCGTAAACCAGCAGGATCTGCTGAACCAGAAACACTATGGGTGTCTCTCAAAACCTACTGAGCTCCTACACAGGCAGCATTTTACATCATAGTATGCGCTCCCGACATGTAGACTGTCCCAATTCTTACATACCTTAAACATGCTGTCTACTGTCTACTGTCTACTTTAAGGAAGCATTGAACGCTTCCTCAGCCGCTAAGACAATCCCATGATGCAACACAGGCTAATCTACGAGCAGTGAAGTGGTTTTAAAATGTGAGTTATTTTGATTCTCTCTGGAGTTTTAATGTGTTTCTGGTCATATAATCACACAGAACAGTATTTTATTATCAACTCTGTAACGAGTCCTTCATCATTTACACTTTTATTCTCGAGCCATTAGCATTTATGCTAGCGGATTTTTAAGCCTCGGGCTATTGTTTTAGATGCCAGCGGGTAACTTAGCAACCAGCTAAACCACCAGTCACGCGCCGCAGTGGGCGGGAACAAGCCGTGACGCAGTCTCTCTCTAACTAGAGCGTCTCAGTAATCTGTTTTATGAGGAGAGATGAGGAGAGAACGCTGCTACTTACATAGCTGCTACCTAGACAGCCTACTTACACACTCACTAGGGTTTGAGACAGACCCTATATGATGGGATTCACTGAACCCTCACCTTCCTACGAGCTGGGTAGCATTCAGTGGACCCATCTGTAAACACCAGTATTCAACAGACGCCATAGTATAGAAGTATAGAAGACGCCATAGGAAGAAATAATTCACAACACTATTGTGAGTCACTCTATTCACATTTCTTCGCACTAGTGAACGCTGAGCTTATTGAAGGTTGTCTCACGCTCTATCCGCCTTAACCTGGCTGCAAATCTGGTGCCGAGAGCAGCAGATACTTTAGGATGGTGTATCTGGATAGTCTTTGTTGGGCTACAGATCGCTACATCTGGGTCCTCTAAGACTCCACCTTACTTAGTAGGGGTGGGCGATATGGCCCTACTATAATATCACGATATTTCATGATATTTTTGTGATAACGATACTCTTGGCGATGTGACAAAACATTGAATTAAAAAAAAGATTTCAAGAATACACTACTGCAACAAAATTAAAATTAAATTTTATTATTGCATACGATATGATATAGCACAACCAAGAATTTTCATCAGATTGTAACAGAAGTCAATGATCCAGAATGTCACGATACTAAATAATTCACTCCAAATATCTCCATATATCCAGGACTGAAGTAAAATAAATGATACTGGACAGATAAACTCTGTCTCTAGTAGATATATAATGGGAAATAAGAAAAGTGTGAATTTTTCTTTTACTAAAAACAGTAAAAGTAGTACCTGATGTGATAATTAGTGATGGGTGATATGGCACGATATTTCAGGGTATAATATCGTTCACCATATTCAAAAATGTTGGTGATATTATTGTGTACGATATGATATGGCACACCCCTATTACTTAGTAAATCAAAATCATGGAAAAACGAATGAATACATATGATATGAAAGGAGTAACACTGAACAAGTAAAATTCATACGTAAGTTAAGTTTATATTAACTACCCACATAAAGGGGCGGGGTGATATCTCCGATTATGCCGATGTTGAAAAAAGGGAATAAGCTGATGATAAATTCTCAATATCTTCCAGGCGTGGTCACCACCGTGTTTTAAACCAGTTCTGGGAAGTGGAAAGCATTGTGGTTGCAACTTGCTAATAGGAACTAGGGCGGCGAAGGCTGCAGTTTAAAGTGTGATGAGCTCTGAACACTAATGAGCTCTCAGAATCTCATCTCTCAGAGAGAATTTAATTTGGCCGCGGTTATCAAGGCTTCCGTCCGCCGGTATTATCAGTTCAGTGTGAGATAAACAGTTGTTTAACAAGAACTTCATTTGAAACTGTCGGGAGCAGGTACACTAGATATTCTCATGCACTTCACAGTTTGTTGGTGTAACTTACACTCATATTATGCTAAACGTTCACTGATTGGTCATTTTGCTTTCCAGTCAAATAGCCCTTTCCTCGAAACCTGTCTACCCAGTCTGGCCTCCGAGCCTGTATTTCATCAAAGATTTCACGGCTTGCTGTGGAATTGGGTTCATTTTGCATAGTATATCAGCACAAATCAAGAACTGGTGCATAAAACCTGACTCCTGTTCTCTCCTCCTGCTTCTTCACCCCAGTTTTAACCACCATTGTGTTTCAGCTCAAAGTGGTGGGTTTATTATTCGACTAGTCGGGCAGTTAGTGCACTACTAGTGTGCTGATATTGAATATTCTACAAAAGCTTTGAATGCAACAACAATTTTAACTACTGAAAGTACTGCTGGATGAACAGTGCTTAAGCCGTGAGGACGGCAATTGATGTGAACTATATTGTATATGTTTGATTATACAGTACGTGTTCTGCAGGAAGGGCTATGCATAGAGATGGAAGGATTGATCGGCTATTTAATCAAAATATGTGATCAGTGATCGGCCGATATTTCTCCAATTTAGCCGATCCTGAGAGCCGATCGACGGCGTTAAACAAATGAGCCTAAGAGGAGCCCTCCTTAAAACCCCCTCCGGCCAGCTCCCTGCAATTCCTATCTGAACCACTAGGTGGAAATACACACCCTTTCATTTTCGACAAACTGACTAAAGCAGCGGCCTCACGAGAAAAGCATTCACTGAGAGAAAGTAATGCAGACTCATCCAGGGTGTTTTGTAAAATGTGTCAAATCAGCTTGTCTTGTGGAGAACCAAATATATTTAACATTAACTTATAATCTGATACAGCACCTCGCGGCTAAATACAGTGAGTATCAGTAATCAGCAGAGCTAGCACGCACAGCTAACACAAAACAAACAACCCAGAACACCATACAGACCAGATCTGACCGGTACGAACAGAACAGCAGCAACAATTCAAGGTCTACAGATTTTTGTTTAAAATAACAGAGTCTGTGTTTAATGGCTGCAGTATTTAATGAGCTTTTTAAGTTTTAAATTAAGGTTCTAAATGTAATGATTGCAGTATTTGGAGATATTTGTTTGATTTTCTTTGTTTATTTACTGTTAATTTTGTTTAAAATATTATATTGTTTCATATGAACTCGTTAAAAATCGTAATAAACCAGTTTAGACCATGTTTCATGACTTGCTTGCGCTAATAACTACATGTAGCCCTGCCGTGGCATATAGCCCCGCCCGATCGTGCTGAAAGGTGATCGGTGATCAGAATCGGCCTCAAAAACGTTGATCGGTCCATCTCTAGCTATGCATATGCATTTGACTAGATATGTATGTATGAATATGAATGCCCTTTAGCATCCCTTTGCATTGCAGGTGGGCACCGTGCGCTATATGGCTCCAGAGGTGCTGGAAGGGGCAGTGAATCTGCGGGACTGCGAGGCAGCACTGAAGCAAGTGGATGTGTACGCTCTGGGTCTGCTTTACTGGGAAAGCTTTATGCGCTGTGCCGACCTCTTTCCAGGTACTGCATAACACGTACACACAGAACCTACTGACCATGTAGGAGCACTTCATCATTCTACAGATACAGACTGTAGTCCATCTGTTTCTCTGTATACTTTAATATCCTGCTTTTTAATGATCACGACCCCCACAGGACCACCACAGAGCAGGTATCATTAGGGTGGTGGATCATTCTCAGCTCTGCAGTGACACTGACGTGGTGGTGGTATGTTAGTGTGTGTTGTGATAGTTTGAGTGGATCAGATACAGCAGTGCTGCTGCTGCTGCTGGAGTGTTTAAACACCTCCATCGTCCACCAACCAAAACTATCCAGACAGCAGTGTCCTGTGGGCGGCGTCCTGTGTCCACTGATGAAGGACTAGAGAACACAAACTGTGCAGCAGCAGATGAGCTACTGTCTCTGACTTTACATCTACAAAGTGGGGCAGCGTGTCTAATAGAGTGGACAGTGAGTGGACACAGTGTTTAAAACTCCAGCAGCACTGCTGTGTCTGATCCACTCACACCAGCACTGTGCTGAGAATGACCCACAATACTAATAATGATGCTATACTGTAAACGGGGCTGATATAATGGACAGTGTAAGTAGAAACAAGGAGGTGGTTTTAATGTTATGGCCGACTGGCGTATCTGTAACAGCAAATCAGTCTTAGTCATGAGATCACGCTGGTGTGGGATCCTTCATTATGCATATAAGCTCAAAAAAGCAGCTTGAGTTCAAATAGTTCCAGCTGTTAAGCTGTATTAGATATGGCTTAATGATGACCTGCAGATACCCTGTTTTTAATTCTAATTGAAAACGTAAATTGTAATTGAATTGAATTGTAATTGTGACTGCGCTTAAATTAATTCTTAGGGTGTTCAATCTGCCCGGGAGTCTTAATCCAAAAGACTTTGCTCAGTGAAAGTCCCCACCGGATCCCAAATAGAACTGTGGCTAATAGAGACTAATTATAAGTCTAGTCATAACGCACATTCATTGTCTGTTAAATTCGTTTTTGTCATGCCCTTCTCTGTCACGCGTCACAGGTGAATCAGCTCCAGCGTTCCAGCTGGCTTTCCAGGCTGAGGTGGGGAATCACCCGACCATAGAGGACATGCAGGGGCTGGTGTGCCGCCACAAACAGAGACCCAAGTTCCCAGAGGCGTGGAAAGAGAACAGTCTGGTAAAACAAAAAAAAAAAACAAAAAAAGTGTATGTATATATATATATATACACTACCGCTCAAATCACTATAGAACTTCATTTCATGCTATTTTCATGCAATTCACAAACAATATTGTCCATTTCACAATTAATTGAAGAGTATCAGATGATTTGTAAAGAATAAAAATGTTTGTATTAAAGCCTATTTTTATATAAAGGCTTATTTTACATATAGTCCTATTATCAGTAATTCTCAGTCCTCTGTCTAAATCTCCTGGTACGACCACCAATCCAAGTTAAGGATGTTATTGGTCTAATTGGTTGTTTGGACACTCTTGATCAATTGTGATGCACAGCTGAAAACTAATCTACTAATAAGTGAGAATAAAAGGGAACAACATTCTAGGTTAGTTTAGTATCTGAAGCATCAGCAGTTGACTTGCTGACCGACTCACAATGACCAGAAAGAAACAACTTTCTTTAGAGACCCGTCAGTCCATTGTTGTGTTAAGGAAGAAGATACTCCATTAAAACAAGAACATTTCACTGTGATCCCAAACTTTTGAGCGGTAGTATATATATATATGTATATATGTAAATAAATGCACATTAACACCTTAGGTTTAGTCAGGGTGTAGTTAGGTGTTAAAGGCACTCAGGGTTAACCCTGAGTGCCCTGAGATACAATACATATCATGATACAGCGGTCACTATTCAATATATGGTGATGTATTCCAATACTGCAAGCAAAGTGATATATTGTGATTTTTCAAATTCTGTTATAAAAACACACCACTATATGAACAAATTTGCCAATACTCACAATAGCATTGCGCCCTTGTGCTACTTGTTAATGTTGGAGTGGAGCTGAAAATGGATTACAACACTGCCGTCTAGTGGTCAGAGGTTTAAACACAACACACAATGATTCAAAGTCTGCCAGGAATCTGTGTATCGCTACTGTGTTTCTGAGAATCGATACAGTATCACTAAACATAATATCCCGATATTCGATATTCCGATATTTTTGTACACCCCTAGTTATTTTACAGTATCATTAGAGTCACTATAAGCTCACAGCAATATGAATACATAACTGTGTGTGTGCAGACTGTGCGATCGCTGAAGGAGACAATGGAGGACTGCTGGGATCAGGATGCCGAAGCTCGGCTTACAGCCCAGTGTGCGGAGGAGCGGCTGGCCGAGCTGCTTCTCCTCTGGGAGCGTGACAAATCCGTGAGCCCTGCTCTGAACCGCAGCACGGCACTGCACAATCACAGGTAATCAATGGCCGATAATCAATCATCAGTGAGTAGGCACTTTAACGTTGGTGCTCAGTCACTGTTTATTAGTTCAGTTCTGGATCCGAGCGATCAGCCAGGTCGCTTTATTTATACTTCGCTTTTAGGAATGTGTGTTCATTGCTGTGGAGATGTTTCTCATTTGGATTTCTTTCTGTTAGGAATTTGTCACATGGGTTCCAAACACCAAAGACTGGCACCGTCTCAGAATTCTCCTCTTCAGCTGCTGCAGAAGATCGAGGGGGTGGAGCTAAACCACCTCACAACGATACCTCCACAGAACCTGCCTCAGTCGGAGGGGGCGCGGCCGTGGAGAAGAACAGAAACTGCATCAACTACGAGCGCCAGCAGGCCCAAGCGCGTCTGTCTGGGACGGACAGCAGCACCCCCACACCTCTGTCCGAGTCCTGTCCCGCCGGCCAGCAGCCAGCAGGTTGCAGCAGCGTGCCGCCCTGCAGCCATCTCACCCAGGAGGACCTGGAGACTCCCAAGCTGGATCCAAGCGAGGTGCAGCGCAACTTGCGTGAGAGCTCCGACGAGAGCCTGATGGAGCACTCACAGAAGCAGTTCTGCTCCCCCGAATCAATGAACCCACAAAGCCCCTTCTACCCGCTCATCAGAATGACTGCCGAGGCCTCCGGGGCGCAGGCTCGCCACAACGATGCCCCCACGACCATCTTGCCCAAGCAGCAGAACGTACCCAAGAGGCCCAGCAGCCTAAATCTCCACACCAAGCCTGCTGGGAAGTTGACCTCGGCTTCATCGTCCTCGTCCCTGAGGCTGAAGTTCAGCAAACTGGGTAAGAACAATCTACGGAAGACTGATGGGGGCATGGCCAGACCTAAAGCTGTCGCCCCGGCAACTGAACCCCATCCGGCTGTGATTGCCAAGAACAATACAAGCATTGACAATACCTTAATGGTGAACAGTTCAACCACAGGATCCACCCACGTGCCACCAGGCGAAGCCATTAGCAACGCATCTCAGGACAAAGGGTGCACGAGCTCGGACGACCTGTCCTTCGGCCTCCTCACCACCAGTCCGGACGAGCAGGAGCCTCTTCTCCGGAGAGAGGCGCAGCCGGACAACGCCAACAACAACAACAGCAATAACAACACCGGAGAAGGGGAAGGTGACGGAAAAGGTGAGGACGGCGGAGGAGAGAGAGGAGAGAGCAGCGACAGCGCCGGGCCAGCCGGGGACCCGCAATCCTCATCTGTGACAGATCCCCAGGCTGGGTCCCTTCCATACTCTGCTCCTGCCCTGGTCAACCCTCAGGTAGAGCCCCAGACCCAGGCTGAGCCTCAGACCCAGTCAGTGGGTGCTCCTCAGGGAGAGGCCCTCCTCCGGCAGAACCGAGTACGCAGACCCGAGAGACCCAACTCGCTGGATTTATCCATCACCACGCTGCCCTTACTGGGTAAGTACCGAGGCTGGCCTCAGGCTGCGTGAACAGTTTGTTATAAATGGACCGAATAGTTAGATAGATAAATGAACAGATGTTAATAACTTTCCTTAATAACAACTGTTTCCATTATCAACTAATTGTTCCTTTATGATCTTGATTAATCATAAAAAAACAGATGTATTCAGAATTCAAGAATTATTTCTGCTTTTGCACAGTGGTCTTCCAAACACCCGCCCCCTTGTTAAAAAAAATGTAGGGCCTGTTAATGTATGCTTTTAATGCATTGCTACAGTATTATTACAGTTTTACTAAGATTATCTTATAGTTTTACTAAGATGATCTTACAGTTTTACTAAGATGATACTACAGTTTTACTAAGATTATCTTATAGTTTTACTAAGATGATCTTACAGTTTTACTAAGATGATACTACAGTTTTACTAAGATGATCTTATAGTTTTACTAAGATGATACTACAGTTTTACTAAGATGATCTTACAGTTTTACTAAGATGATACTCCAGTTGTACTAAGATGATACTAGTTTTACTAAGATGACACTACAGTTTTACTAAGATTATATTATAGTTTTACTAAGATGATCTTACAGTTTTACTAAGATGATACTACAGTTTGACTAAGATGATACTACAGTTTTTCTAAAATGATCTTACAGTTTTACTAAGATGACACTACAGTTTTACTAAGATGATACTAGTTTTACTAAGATGACACTACAGTTGTACTAAGATGATACTCCAGTTGTACTAAGATGATACTACAGTTGTACTAAGATGATACTCCAGTTGTACTAAGATGATACTAGTTTTACTAAGATGACACTACAGTTTTACTAAGATGATACTCCAGTTGTACTAAGATGATACTACAGTTGTACTAATATGATACTACAGTTTTACTAAGATGATACTCCAGTTGTACTAAGATGACACTACAGTTGTACTAAGATGACACTACAGTTGTACTAAGATGATACTCCAGTTGTACTAAGATGACACTACAGTTGTACTAAGATGACACTACAGTTGTACTAAGATGATACTACAGTTGTACTAATATGATACTACAGTTTTACTAAGATGATACTCCAGTTGTACTTATATGATACTACAGTTGTACTAATATGATACTACAGTTTTACTAAGATGGCACTACAGTTTTACTAAGATGGCACTACAGTTTTACTAAGATGATACTACAGTTGTACTAATATGATACTACAGTTTTACTAAGATGATACTACAGTATATAAGATGATACTCCAGTTGTACTAAGATGACAGTACAGTATATAAGATGATACTCCAGTTGTACTTAGATGATACTACAGTATATAAGATGATACTCCAGTTGTACTTAGATGATACTACAGTATATAAGATGATACTCCAGTTGTACTTAGATGATACTACAGTATATAAGATGATACTCCAGTTGTACTTAGATGATACTACAGTATATAAGATGATACTCCAGTTGTACTTAGATGATACTACAGTATATAAGATGATACTCCAGTTGTACTTAGATGATACTACAGTATATAAGATGATACTCCAGTTGTACTTATATGATACTACAGTATATAAGATGATACTACAGTATATAAGATGATACTCCAGTTGTACTTAGATGATACTACAGTATATAAGATGATACTCCAGTTGTACTTAGATGATACTACAGTATATAAGATGATACTCCAGTTGTACTAAGATGACACTACAGTATATAAGATGATACTCCAGTTGTACTTAGATGATACTACAGTATATAAGATGATACTCCAGTTGTACTTAGATGATACTACAGTATATAAGATGATACTCCAGTTGTACTAAGATGACACTACAGTATATAAGATGATACTCCAGTTGTACTAAGATGATACTACAGTATATAAGATGATACTCCAGTTGTACTTAGATGATACTACAGTATATAAGATGATACTCCAGTTGTACTAAGATGACACTACAGTATATAAGATGATACTCCAGTTGTACTAAGATGATACTACAGTATATAAGATGATACTCCAGTTGTACTTAGATGATACTACAGTATATAAGATGATACTCCAGTTGTACTTAGATGATACTACAGTATATAAGATGATACTCCAGTTGTACTAAGATGATACTACAGTATATAAGATGATACTCCAGTTGTACTTAGATGATACTACAGTATATAAGATGATACTCCAGTTGTACTAAGATGACACTACAGTATATAAGATGATACTCCAGTTGTACTTAGATGATACTACAGTATATAAGATGATACTCCAGTTGTACTTAGATGATACTACAGTATATAAGATGATACTCCAGTTGTACTAAGATGACACTACAGTATATAAGATGATACTCCAGTTGTACTAAGATGATACTACAGTATATAAGATGATACTCCAGTTGTACTAAGATGATACTACAGTATATAAGATGATACTCCAGTTGTACTTAGATGATACTACAGTATATAAGATGATACTCCAGTTGTACTAAGATGACACTACAGTATATAAGATGATACTCCAGTTGTACTAAGATGATACTACAGTATATAAGATGATACTCCAGTTGTACTAAGATGATACTACAGTATATAAGATGATACTCCAGTTGTACTAAGATGATACTACAGTATATAAGATGATACTCCAGTTGTACTAAGATGATACTACAGTATATAAGATGATACTCCAGTTGTACTTAGATGATACTACAGTATATAAGATGATACTCCAGTTGTACTAAGATGATACTACAGTATATAAGATGATACTCCAGTTGTACTAAGATGATACTACAGTATATAAGATGATACTCCAGTTGTACTAAGATGATACTACAGTATATAAGATGATACTCCAGTTGTACTTAGATGATACTACAGTATATAAGATGATACTCCAGTTGTACTTAGATGATACTACAGTATATAAGATGATACTCCAGTTGTACTAAGATGATACTACAGTATATAAGATGATACTCCAGTTGTACTAAGATGATACTACAGTATATAAGATGATACTCCAGTTGTACTAAGATGATACTACAGTATATAAGATGATACTCCAGTTGTACTTAGATGATACTACAGTATATAAGATGATACTCCAGTTGTACTTAGATGATACTACAGTATATAAGATGATACTCCAGTTGTACTAAGATGACACTACAGTATATAAGATGATACTCCAGTTGTACTTAGATGATACTACAGTATATAAGATGATACTCCAGTTGTACTAAGATGACACTACAGTTTACTAAGGTTGTACTAAGGTTTCAGCAGTTAATGTTTATTGTAATGTATTTTATGCTGTTGATGCAGTATGTTCTCAGAATGCTCTTCCCAGAACAGAACTGTCAGGCCAAGGTAGTGTGGTTTTGCACAGTTTACAGTAAACCATCTTTTTTAGACGTTAAAGTAATTTCCATTTGTTTTTATTTTCTTTGTTGTTGCACTGGAGCTAATGTAGCTAAGCAGTGTGCAAAATGCTGTCTAGTGTTCCATGTTGACTGTTTACTCCAACATTGACTGGCTGCTAACTCACTCTCCATAGTGGCGCCTATGATGGATTCCATGGTCTAAATACTTGGTCTAAATTTTTTTTTTTCTAGTTTGGTAATGTCTTCCACACAACAGTTAAGCTCTTACATATGACTTTTATCTTTAGTTTAAGAAATGACCAACTAGTTCTTTAATTTAAAGTTGTTCAGAGGTATTCAGGTCATAGTCACAGTTGCTAGTAGGAAAAAAAGGAACAACTGGCTGAACCAGGTTGCTACAGCACCACCCTGAGGCAGACCTGGGCTGCAGCTGTAGTTGCTTAAGAATACCAGAGACAAGTTTGCCCAACAAAGGCTTTTCCCTGAACTTGTATTTGAGCATATGTCACCCCTAATAGACAACTTAATTGATTCCCCCACAGAATTCTGGTTTTGAGACACTCAGGGGGTCCAAGAGGTTAATCAGGGGGTTCCAGACCCACAGGACTCCCTGTATTTCACACCTTTTTAACAAATACCCAATGTTACCTGCAAAGGGCAGATGTGGCTGCAGGTTTTAATTTCAGTCAAGCTGGAGCTCCTCTAATTCTATGCTTTATTCTATGCCTCATGCTTTGTGGCTATGAAAACCAGCAGGCCTGCCACTCCCTCGTGGATAAGATTGCATCTTGTAAACTACATTTATTAACCCACTTTATTTATTGCAAAAAAAAAAATTGAATTATGTGCTGTAAACCAGTTATTTATGACAAGGACATGCATACTGGTATAAACTGGGGTCCATATTAAAGCCTAAGTTGTGCCATTATTGTTATTTTTACTAATCAAAATACAACATTGATAAAAATATTAATAAATAAAATAGACAAATAGTTGTAGCGTTATCACTCCCAACATTTATCTCTCTCTACCTTGAACATATACCCATGTATTGCTCCTGAGGACGTTGTATGCTGCTCACATATTCGCAGGTGCCCAGACACTTGCAGACTCCATGACACAGCACTTCCATAAACCTTATCACCAAACAGCCACATGCGTAGCCGCTTCACGCTGGCCCCCTGCTGTAGACATGCTGTGTTTACAGTCTGCCCACTAAACACAATGAGAGGTTCCACTGGGGAAATATGATGCGGTGCGTATCCATGTTTACAGAGCAAAATGCAGAGCTTTCACAGGATTGGCTAGCTTTCAGACCATAAACATCTTAAATTACAACATAAATTTCATTACAGTTACAGCACAAGGCACAGCACACTTACAAAACTGGGCGGTCAATTTGTTTTAGAATATTAGTATATTAGTACATATTGGCCTCTCTGCATACTACAACCTATTTGTCTGGGAGCTGCGCCTTGGATAGAGTCGCTGTTGTTTCCTCTAATGATTAAGTAGAGTTAAATGTATTAGCTGCTGTGTGGTCATAGGATCGTAATCATAATCAGATCTGATAGTATCAGCCACACGGAAGCTGCCCAGTCATCGGAGAGGAAAACAAAGAGTTCTTCATCCTGGAGAATCACATTCTTAATCACAGGGAAAGCTTTCAAAATGTTTTCCAAACCGTAATCTAGCTGCGCAGCTGATTCCTAAATACAGCTCATCCCTTCACACGCAGTGGTTTATTCTTCTGTTTACTGAACTAAAACACAGCTCATATATCCAAATCTGTGCCGGACGTATTTACTCATGCGCCGCTTGTTGGGTTCAGGTTGGCTTCTTGTTCATACATACGCCCACTGCACAGAAAAAGAAAGCCTTGTTATTTTGGAGAAAAGCCTACACGTTTTATGAAGCATATATATATATATATATATATATATATATATATATATATATATATATATATATATATATATATATATATATATATATATATAGCCAAAGGTATTCGCTCATCATTCTTTCACACGCATATGAACTTGAGTGACGTCCCATTCTTAATTCATAGGGTTTAATATGATTTCGGCCCAACCTTTGCAGCTTGAACAACTTCAACTATTCTGGGCCTGGCTCTATTAGGTTCTATTAGGTTCTATTAGGTTCTATTAGGTTGAGGCCAGTCAAGTTCTTCCACACCAAACTTACTCATCCATGTTTTGGTGGAGCTCGCTTTGTGCACTGGTGGGCAGTCATGTTGGAACAGGAAGGGGCCGTCCTAATTCCGGAAGATGATTACCTGTTCCCACAAAGTTTGGAGCATGAAATGGTTCAAAGTCTCTTGGTCTGCTGAAGCATTAAGAGTTCCTTTCACTGGAACTAAGGGAAAAATGACGCCATACCATAATCCCCCCTCCACCAAACTTTACATTTGACACTACTTGCTGGCGTGCTTTACTCCACTACATCCAACGCTTGGTGATGTAAGGCTTGGATGCAGCTGCTTGACCATGGAAATCCATTCCATGAAGCTCTCTACGCTCTGTTCTTGAGCTGATCTGAAGGCCACATGAAGTTTGGAGGTCTGTAGTGATGGACTCTGTAGAAAGTTGGTGACCTCTGTGCTCTATGCTCCTCAGCATCCGCTGACCTGCTCTGTCATTGTACGTGTTCTACCACTTAGCTGAGTTGCTGTTGTTCCCAATCACTTCCACTTTGTTAGAACCCCACTGACAGTCCACTGTGGAAGATTTAGTAGTGAGGAAACTTCACCACTGGACTTGTTGTACAGGTGGCGTCCTATCACAGTACCACGCTGGAGTTCACTGAGCTCCTGAGAGAGACCCATTCTTTACTAATGTGTCTAGAAGCAGTCTGCATGTGTAGGTGCTTGGTTTTATACTACGTCATGTGTAGAACTCACAACCTGCTGGAAACGTTCTTGTTCTGTGGTGGTTTTATTGGACATGAGATGGAGCTTATGCTACTTTTGCCTTTTGACCATGGTCTTAGTATCTTAGTTACTCAGAATGGGATTTTCACTAGATGTAACGTGCTTATCTAAGCTGCACACACAATCGTTTTCCTTGTTTATAAACGTTTGATTCGTGCATGACTGTGTACTGGAGTCTCCGAATTTTCTTTAACTGAAGCGACGCTTAGTCAACTAGGATTCAAGGATTCAAGGATTCAAGGATTCAAGAAGACTTTATTGTCATTCGCATCACATGTGGTACATGGGGTGGAACGAAATTGTGGTACCCAAGGACCCAGTTTTACCCAGACAGCAGTACTTAAATAAATAAAATAAACATAAATATATAAAATATATGAAAATAAAATAAACAGGAATGGAGAAGGTAGCAGCAGAGTGTATTAAAGTGACTGGTGTCGTAAAAGTGTCAGTGCAGTAAAAGTGTCAGTGCAGTAAAAGTGTCAGTGCAGTGGTTCCACTAAGTGGCGTTTAAAAGTCTTACAGCTTCCGGAATGAAGCTGTTCCTCAGTCTGTTCGTTCTACACTTAACGCTCCGCAGCCTCCTGCCTGAGGGGAGCGGGACAAACAGTGAGTGTGCTGGATGAGTGGGGTCCTTCATGATGCAGGTGGCCCTCTTCCTGCATCTGGAGGTGTATATGTCCGTGGTGGTGGGGAGGCTGACTCCGACAGACCTCTGTGCAGCCTTCACCACCCTCTGCAGAGCTTTCCTGTCTGCAGCAGAGCAGCTTCCGTGCCACACGTTGATGCTGGAGCATAGAACGCTCTATTTTTTACTATTTTTTACTGTTAGTTATTTAGCTTTTTTCGTCAAAGGGACTAATAAAATGTTACAAAATGGCTTTGGGTAAAATCCCATTATATCAACAGATGTGAAGAGCGTTTCTCTGTAACATTGCTGAAGCATGCTGGGAATTGGAGTCCATTACGGTCAACATAGACATTCTCATACAGAATCTGTTAGTCTAGACTGCCCCCATCTGAAAAAACAGTCACCTAATAATCCTGTTTTCTGTTCGCTCTGCCTTACAGGAAGCCAGTCGCACGGTGACGAGAAGGAGGGCTCGGGAGACAAGATCAAAAAACGAGTGAAGACCCCCTATGCCCTGAAGAAGTGGCGCCCGGCCACCTGGGTCATCACCACAGACACGCTGGACGCCGAACTGAACAATAACAGCTGCTCTGGAGGTCAGAACCCAGGCCGGGCGGGCACCAGCAGACCCAAATCGGCCCCTAACCTCTACCTGGGGGGCCGTGGAGGCGTGACCTCTAGCTTCACCTCTGGCCCCAGCGACTGCAACTTCTGACTCCTTGTCCTGCTTTGACACACGCACTCCTCTTTCAGGTATTCGCCTTCCGGAATACCACCGCGCGTCCGGATGGATCCCCAGATACCGAATCCGTTCTCAACTGCCAGGCCGTTTCAGCCGGCCTCGGCGAGGGTCGTGGACAGAACCGCAAGGATTTCGCAGTTCCTCTGAGTGAGCACAGCCGTGTATCCGTCGTCTGATTCAACATCACTTCTTCACCTCTCCTGGAAGTCTTTCTTTACGTGCACTTTTTTTTAAAATGTTGAAATCCTGCATTCAATTCTCAATCAATGTTTGATGAATATCGTAATACGTATGAAAGAGCACATCGTGGTATTCAATACGCAAGGTTGTCTGAAAGACACACAAGGTGGCAAAGCTTTATCAGCCAGCAGCCAGAGCCGGTATGTATATGTCCAATCACTAGCACTTGTACCGTTCTGTGAGCTGGAGAGCTCGGCAGAGTTCAGGGTCCTGCACTCGACTCTTCACAACTCAACACTTCATTATGAGTCAAAATATGATAACGTAATATAAAACAAGTTATGGACTTTTTGAATGACAGCTACTTTATTAGTCTCCAAACAGCTGTTTGTGTGTATGTATGTGTGTGTGTGTGTGTGTGTACACGTGTATACACACAGAAAAACGTCACGGATGACAATCTCAGCTGTCACGGGGCAGAAATCTGAGCAATCCAAGAGCTCCTCGTAAGAGGGCTGCCTTGAAAGACCTATGGAGAGATCCTCTGACACAGCACTGAGACAAGGCTGCATTCAAGGTGCTGCCCAAGCACAGCAGTCACCGTTCACCAAGGGCTGGGACCACAAGCAACTTTCATCAAGCGATGAATATGGACAAAAGTAATCAATAATGGAGGTATTTACCTTATTCAACACAACCCTAGCATATTCAGTATCTCCAAGAGTTCCCGTTTGCAGCAGACGAAGCCCTTTTCTCACCGAGTTTGGGTTTTAAAGACAACGGGTGTGTCTCAAAACCTAGTGAGTGTGTAAGTAGGCTGTCTAGGTAGCAGCTGTGTAAGTAGCAGCGTTCTCTCCTCATCTCTCCTCATAAAACAGATTACTGAGACGCTCTAGTTAGAGAGAGAGAGTGTCGTTAGTGTCCACAAGCTTTTAACAGACACCATAGGTTGTAAAAAACGTGTGTTCTACGTGGTGTCGCTATTTCTTATGCGTTTAGTACCGTGTTTTTGGATAGCAGCCAGATGATTGGCCGATTCCCCAGAATGAAAAACGTGTAATTGGTGCCCCCGTGTAGCCGATCAGTCATGTAGAGTGAAAGCCACACCAACTGAAAGACTCACGATTACAGCACAACCAGTCATGACCACTCAGACAGTCGTGTTAGTTTAAACCTGGCTGAGACTGATATAGCTCACTGATGTGCTTTAAATAGGGCTGGGCGATAAAACGATAACGATAATTATCACGAAATAACGTTTCCTCGATAGAACTATAAGACGTAGTCGATAGAATTAAGTTCCATCCATGTTTTGAGAGACAACACGAACAGCCAATGAAAATGAGAATAGCGCCGCCACAAACCAATCAAGTGGCTGAACTAGAGTTCCAGCCATTTCATATATATATATATATATATATATATATATATATAGTTGTTCTATAGTACATTATACAGTTGTGTAATGTACTATAGAACATTACACAACTGTATTTCAAATAAATTAAACACACACACACACATATATATATATGTGTGTGTTCAATTGATTTGAAATACAGTTGTGTAATGTTCTATAGTACATTTGTCTATCTTTTGATAGGAAATAAATCAGAGGATAAAAAACAATGTAACAAAATTTTTACATTTTAAATCTTCACTTCTCACCTAAACTAAAAAGTCAATAGTGATTTGATATATATCGTGATATATATATATATATAAAAAATTATCGTGATAAGATTTTAGTCCCATATCGCCCAGCTCTAGCTTTAAAGATATATATATATATATATATATATATATATATATATATATATATATATATATATATATATATATATATCGTGATATATATCAATATCGTGATATATATCAATATCGACTGATATGAAAAAATTATCGTGATAAGATTTTTTTCCCATATCGCCCAGCTCTATATATGAAGACTGTGAGATATTTACTAAACCGATTTCGGTGACCAAAAATACTCGTTGTTTATCACTGAGTGCATTTACATGACCCATCAGATATCAGACTCCTGCTGCAGTGCAGGGAAAACATGAATATACATCAGCAACATCAGGAAGAATATTTAAAATCTTCATTTCGTTGAGCATGTAAACGCTGCTTGCTTCTTTCTAGCACTGCGCTCGGTTCCCAGACTGAGAAATCCAAAAGAGTTCAGGTTGAGTTCAGGTGTACATGTGCTGACAAATCAGATTACTGAGTTCAAATCCTCTCTTCATTGGATTTCATGATCAGATTTCTTGGTCTTCATTCAGATTTCAAACCTGGCGTATGCTGTTTAAATGGTCTTTTAAAAAAGGTGACCAAGCAACTCAAGTTCTAAACCAAAGAAGCAAAACATTGGACCCTAATCTGGGCTGACACTCTACATTGCAGGCAAGTGGAGAAGCATGTAAATTATTTTTTTTTGCCAAACTATTGTTTTTAAACTGTAAGGGGGGGCGCTGCTAATGAACTTCAGCAGAATGAGCTGTTACCTCGCGTCTGTAATGAATCGCAGTGAAAGTTTTTGGTCATTCAAATCACCTCTCCATTATTTTCAACTGAAAATATTTAAAAGCAAGAATGAAAAATCCTGTTTTGGGTGGGTAGCAGTGCACCAGGACTCACTGCAGTGTGTGCAGATGAAGTAAAACCAGGACTGGGGTTTCAGAACCTGGAGCAGAACGCTCATTCAAATGAAATGGAAAGAAAAAAAGAATGCCCAAGATTAATATATACAGATTATTATTATTATTATTATTTTAATGAAGTGGTTATATAATTATATGATTATATATGGTTGTATATGGTTATATGATTATAATTAGAGATGGAAGGATCAATCGGCTATGTATCAGTATCGGGCAATTTTTAATAAAAATATGTGATCAGTGATCGGCCGATATTTCTCCAATTTAGCCGATCATGAGAGCCGATCGATGGTGTTAAACAAACGAGCCTAATTTCTGTATTTCCAGCTAGTGTTTCATCCAGGAAGAGGAGAACCTCCTCGGGCCAGCTCCCTGCAATTCCCATCTGAACCACTAGGTGGAAATAAATACCCTTTCATTTTCCACAGAATGACTAAAGCAGACTGACACAAAACTAATAACCCAGAACACCATACAGACCAGATCTGACAGGTACTAACAGAACAGCAGCAACAATTCAAGATCTACATTTAATGATTACAGATTTAGTTTAAAATAACAGAGTCTGTGTTTCATGACTGCAGTTTTTACTGCATTTATTTAATTCAATTTTTTAGTTTTAAATTAAGGGTCTTCATGTAATAATCACAGTATTAGGGATATTTGTTTGATTTACTTTGTTTATTTACTGATAATTTTGTTTAAAATACGATGCTGGTTCATATGAGCTCGTTAAAAATGGTAATAAACCGGTTTAGACCATGTTTCATGACTTGTTTGCGCTAATCGTGCTAAAAGGTGACCGGTGATTGGAATCGGCCTCAAAAACACTGATCGGTCCATCTCTAGTTATAATTAAGTGGTCCCAGCCCTAGCGTTTCCTCCCTCTTCTCTGTGCACTGGATTACCTGTGTGCTATATTTGTATGCTTTGTATTTATGAAGACAGAGATTTGCACTGTATCAAATGCTCTTAACCCTGATAGCCTGTTTGATAACATGATATGGACCTGCTTAGATGTTATATATGTGTATGTGTGTGTCTACGTACGTGTGAATGTCGTTCGTGAGTTCCACGTGTCCATGTTTGTTTGTGTACATGTGGGTAAGTACTGTATGTCTACAGTACAGCTGACAGGTCAAAAGACAAAGATCAACGGTTGGTGATTAAATCAAACCCACAGCTCTGAACAGTCTGGTTAGAGGCACCAAGTGGTCCTTCTACACTACGCTCTGTATTGCATAGCCACAATTTAATGCAGCAGTTTGGTGGAAAATTACAGTAGCACAATTTTTCCAGGTTTAAAATGGAGCTACAAGCTTAATATTGCTCACAAGCACTAAAAGTCAATAAAGGTCACCCAAAGCTTCTCTCGACCTGCTCAAACCTCATCCTGGTCTTCATTAAAGTTATGCAGAGCTGTTATAGTTGTATATATAGAGGTGAAGGTTTTTAGTCTGTGTGCATATGAAATGTTGTAGGCAGTAATTTTAGATAACAGGGTCATTGTTACTTCCATATGGACACTAAAAATAGAAACTGGAAAGCTGGAATTAGGGGTGGGCGATATGACCCTACAATTATATCACGATATTTCATGGTATTTTTGCGATAACGATACTCCTGGCGATATGACAAAACATTGATTTAAAAAATATATATTTCAAGAATACACTACTGCAATAATTTAATTTTCAATTTTTATTGTTGCATATGATATGATATGGCACACCCCTAACTGAGATATTAAAAAATACAAGAATTTTCATCAGATTGTAACAGAAGGCAATGATCCAGAATGTCACGATACTAAATAATGCACTCCGAATATCTCCATACATCCAGGACTGAAGTAAAGTGAATGATACTGGAGATAAAATCTGTATATAGTAGATATATAATAGGAAATAAGAAAAGTGTGATTTTTTCTTTTGTTAAAAACAGTAAAAGTAGTACCTGATGTGATAATTAATGATGGGTGATATGGCACGATATTTCAAGGTATAATATCGTTCACCATATTAAAAAATATTGGCGATATTATTATGATACGATATGGCACAGCCCTAGCTGGAATGTAATATAGCTTCCATATGGCTGCATGACGTGTACACGCCAAGGAGAACCACTTTATGTGGGGTCGGTGAAATTTGGCACAGCACCTGTCCAGAGTAGCCTCCTGCTGTACTGTCCTCTGAACCACATCGACCAATCTGAGTGACCACGATAAAGACCTGGGTGTGGTTTGAGAAGGTCATAAGAGGTTTATTAATGTACTTACAGAAACGATTTGGGTGACTATTGACTTTCAGTGCCAGCAACATGAGACTCAGAGCTCCAGATGTAAACTAAGGTAGCACAACTAGCACTGCTGCTACTGTCTGTGGTAAGCGAAGATGAAATGAAATTTTTGCCAGGCCGCTATCTAAAGCACTTCTGAACTGCAGTAACTCAGCGAAGCTTCTGAATCAAAACTACTACAGCATACGTCACACTGTCTTGGATACCGTTGACCCTTGATTAGTGTTACCAGCTGTTCTGACTGTTGCATGTATTAAATGCATTTTTTTTCAAGAGCACAAGACTAAACTCTGACGTCGACCTGGTGACCCCTCTGTTTCCATGCATTTAAAACTGTGGTGAGGTTTCTTTTCCATGTGGGTCTGCTGCGTAGCGTTAAGTCCAATGTTTGTTCTGGTCAGTCATTCCAGCTCCTCATTCCGCCAGGTCGTGAGAATGCTGCGTGGTGGTATACTTTAAAAGTTGTGATTTGTATCGGATTGCAAACCTGTATTGTTACTTGCTGCATTTTAATAAATAATGCTTTGCAAATTGAATCATTTCTCTTTTGCACAGTATGTATGAGATTTTAGAAGCTCTTATATTTCAGTTTCCTCTCAGGTCTAATAGTATACCAAAGACTGTTACTGTGCCTATATAAATATACACACACTACCGCTCAAAAGTTTGGGATCACAGTGAAATGTTCTTGTTTTTAATGGAGTATCTTCTTCCTTAACACAACAATGGACTGACGGGTCTCTAAAGAAAGTTGTTTCTTTCTGGTCATTGTGAGTCGGTCAGCAAGCCATCAACTGCTGATCTTCAGATACTAAACTAACCTAGAATGTTGTTCCCTTTTATACTCACTTATTAGTAGAATGTTTTTCAGCTGTGCATCACAATTGAGCAAGAGTGTCCTAACAACCAATTAGTCCAATAACATCCTTAACTTGGATTGGCGGCATTGTCAGACAGATAGATATATAAACTGAATTTGTTGTTCACTCATTGTCTCGTACTGTAATTTAGAATTAGATGTTTTTGGGGAAAAAAAGGTGTATAAAATTTGGTGTTATTGAAAATTTGACCTGCCAAATTTTTTGGTATTTCAAATTCAGGTCTTGGAATTTCAGGTAAAAAATAATTCAGTTACAAATTTCAGGTTGTGAAAATTCAGGCTTGGACTATTATAGAAACTACTATATATATATATATATATATATATATATATATATATATATATATATATATATATATATATATATATATATATATACACTCCATGATAAAAGATGCTCCCCCCGATGCTCTTCCTGAGTACCCTGGATGTTTCCCTAAATTTTCACAACCTGAATTCCAAGACCTGAATTTGAAATACCAAAAATTTTGCAGGTCAATTTTTCAATAACACCAAATTTAACACCTTTTTTTTTTCAAAAACATTATTTCAGGTGTAAGTTCTGGTGTAACTGAACTTTAGGCTATGTGCACTGTAATTATTAAACAAGTGACATCACACATCACGCCATCACAAACTTTGACTTTGGGGAGGATTACAGTCTGTTAAATTGTGTAATAGCACGTGTAATAGCGCAGTAGGACCACTAGACGGCCCCCTGCAAACACAGTTACGTTGTGGCAACCTATTGTTTTGGTGCCTACAATGTTGAAAGGTGAGTCCTCAGAGAGTTGTAACAGTGTTATCTGTCAACGTTGCGGTAACGTTGTCAGTACATTATCACAACCTCCTAGAATCCTTCACACGTTCCATTATATCTGCATGGAGCTCCGCTGGCTCAGCAGCCAAACAGGTGTAAATAATACCGTAATTATTTACCATATTTATTTAATAGTCCATATCATATTATTTATTTAATTTATTTATTTAACGCTTTAACACTGCTGTGTGTGTTTGATGGGCCCATCCTACTCGTTATAGCCTTAGAAGCAGAGTAGAGGGGGTCACAGTGGTCTGCTGCCTTAAAATGAATTAAATAAATAATAAAAAGTTGGGAAGATAAATATATCTGTAACCAGCTCAGTGGTGAAAAAGTAGTCAACGTGTCATCAATAGGAAAAGTCTGACAGCTGTGGCAAAAAAAACTCTAAAAGTAACGTTTTCTTGTTGTAAACAAAGCGAGTTGATTCCCGATCCGAATCCATGTGTCCGCGTTTTCGTTCTATCCGCTTCTGAGCCAGCGATTCAAGAGCGCTAGTCAGTGGACTGTGCGCCGGGTTGGAGCAAAACCCGGACTGGGTACCTGTACGCCGAGGACTGGACTGGGAAACACTGGCAGTACCATGTAGCCCTGAATCCACATCTGGAGCTGAGAGAGTTGCACGCGGAGCTCTGAGGAGAGCGGAGTCGAGCGCAGCACGAGCAGCCGGTGATGTTGAGACTGAGGAGGTGTCGCTGTTTTCCCCGGAGTCCGGCAGACACTCTCCGGGGTAGTGACGGTGTAATGCGCTAACTGGGTCGTTGTAGCCAGCGCTCGCGCTGCGTGGCTCTCCGGGGCAGCGTAAACAAAACAGCGGGCGGACGTTAACGGTGTGGCGTGGAGACCGCGAGGCAGCCGCGCGCCAGCACACTTCGCACTTCTAACTGGGATGCGTCGTCGGCGATGAAGGACATCTCGTGCGGTGAACATGCGCGCATAGAGTTTATCCTTATCTTCTGAGCTCGTGCGCGGCGATGGCTTCGGCTTCGGCAGCTCAGCACGAGACGAGGAAGTTCACGCGCGGGCTGAGCAAACCGGGCACCGCGGCGGAGCTCCGGCAGAGCGTGTCTGAGGTGGTGAGGACCTCGGTACTCGTGGTAAGTGCGCTTTATGGCTCAACTTCTGTCATGAAGGTGCGTTTCTACCGGAGCCGGAACTTTGTACGCGGTTGTGACCGGAATGTGGGGCGACGGGACTGACCGACCGGCTCGAAGTGCCGTGAAACGGAAAGTAAGCTAGAAATGAGGACAGCCAGTCCGCGTCACTGTCAGTTATAACTGAACATTAATGGTATTTTATGGTTTCTCGGTTCGGTTTCTCGACTTCTTCTGTCAGCTTTTCTGATTTTCGGTGAGTTTTGACAGGACAGCAATAAACTTTACGAGACTCCAGCCAGAAGAGCAGCTCTGGTACCTTCTGGAAGGATCTCCAAATCTGGTTCTCCTGGAAGAATTTAGTAATTTTAGATTTTCATTAGAATTTTGGACTAATGGTGTCTTAATGGTAATTTAATAAAACTATATTAAAACTATATATATATATATATATATATATATATATATATATATATATATATATATATATATATATATATATATATTAAACCTTACTATTCTTATTAAAAAGCAACTTCAATGAAGAGTGAAAATAGCTGTGAGCTTCTGAGGATAATAGGTGTTGAACTATATCCATCTATATGAACTATCATCCATTTTTTCATTGTTACTGCTGAGTTAATGTGCTTAGTGTGTGCACATTTTTGGGTTGATAGTTGGATACTGTTGGAAGAGACAAATAAAATAAATATTTTAAAAAAATTAACTACAGCTTTGTACAGTGTTCACATGCTGCACTGGAGTTAATATAACTTGCAGTGTTCTGTGAACTAACATTATTTTGATGGTACCGTAACATATATTAGGGATACATATGGTCCCAGAAAGCCTGCTATCTGCATCATCCCTGTTTTGTAGTTCTTCCGGAAGCCAAAAATCAGACTAGTTTCAGGTTAGCATGCAAAAAAATTTATGAATCTCACGCCAAATATTTTGGTCAGTATTTGTCAATCTGATGTCAAAAGAGCCAAGAAGTTTGTAACCTCCTGTAATAAAGTCCTGTAATGTTAGTCAGCAGGATACTTCAGGTTGACATGGTCTTTGTCTGGTGATGGTGTCTTTGCTGGTGTTGTGTTGAATTCTGACTCCTCTTCATGTGCACACGTGTAACACAGGCATATGGATGCTACAGGTTACACTCAATTGTAGTTATTTACACAAAAATACAAGAACGAGTCTAATCTGTACCATCCATATGCTGGTATTCATGCACATGAAGAGGAGTCAGATTCCGTACATTCAGCTTGTCAACAAATGCACTAGTGCAGCTGTCTATTGTAAATGTGTATTCACAACAATGGCATTAAACACACTCTGCAACTGTAGGGGGACAGTTTTTTTGTAATGCTCTCATTACTTACTGATGAAATCCATTAGAGATGAACCGATCAGTGTTTTTGAGTCCGATTCTGATTGCCGATCACCTTTCAGCGCGATCGGCCGATAGCCGATACTGATCGAGGGCGTGGCTATATGCCACAGCAGGACTACATGTAGTTATTAGCACAAGCAAGTCATGAAACATGATCTAACCTGGTTTATTACAATTTTTAACGAGCTCATATGAAACAGTATAATATTTTTAACTAAATTATCAGTAAATAAACAAAGTACATTAAACAAATATCACCAATACTGCACTCATTCAATTTAGACCCTTAATTTAAAATGAAAAAAGCGAATTAAAATTAAATAAATGCAGTAAAATCTGTAATCATTAAATGTAGATCTTGAATTGTTGCTGCTGTTCTGTTTGTACCGGTCAGATCTGGTCTGTATGGTGTTCTGGGTTATTTGTTTTGTGCTAGCTCTGCTGTTTGCTGTATTGAGCCGCGTGCAGTGTTGTATCAGATTAGTGTGTTAAATGTCTTTGTCTTGGTTCCCCAACAAGACACGTTGATTTTAGTAATTTTACAAAACGTCCTGGATGAGTTTGCGTCACATACGGCAACAAACTGCCAGACGGACGATGTTTTCTTTAAGCACGTGCCGTGAACACAAACTGTTCTCGTGAGGCCGCTGCTTTAGTCAGTCTGTGGAAAATGAATGGGTATGTGTTTCCACCTAGTGGTTCAGATAGGAATTGCAACCTGACCTGAGGGGGTTTCAACGAAACGCCAGCTGGAAATTAAGCTCATTTGTTTAACGCCATCGATCGGCTCTTAGGATTGACTAAAAAGGAGAAATATCGGACACCGATGACATATTTTGATTAAAATCGACCGATACCGATACATAGCCGATCGATCTTTCCATCTCTAAAATCCATGATATGCTCAGAAAAGCATATTGTGATATAATCTACCACAATAGTTTATTGTATTTATGGCTACTCAATGATATCATCACTATATTGGTGTCAGGTAATGAATAATTCTGTCACGTCCTGCCCTGTTTTCCTGCCTGTCTGTCTTTGTTTACATTCCCTTGTCTCTCCCATGTGTTTGTGTTTAAGTTTTTTGCCATGTGGTTTTGTTTGTTTTGATCATGTGCTCCCTTGTCTCCGCCCCTCACCTGTTTTCCATCTGTGAACCCGCCTATTGTGCTCAGGTGTTTCTTGTTCTCTCTAGTTATCCTGTGTATATAGTGCCTCTGTTTTGCTCCCTGTTTTGTGGTTGGTTTTCTGTGTTGTTGTTCCTTGGCTTTCTCCCAGTTTCCAGTTTGTTTATTTTGTTATATGCTTTGTTTTGTTTTCTGTTTCATTGTTTATTGAATCTGTCTAAACCGCTTATCCATCCTGCCTATTCCTCCGTCTCCTCACCTGCCCAGCGTGGCAAATTCTTGGCCTCAGGCTGTTAATTCAAACAGAAGTTCAATGACTTTCTACTCCAGAGAGCACATTGTTTAGGCATATAGAAGTAGTTTATAGAAGTTAGAAGTATAGTAGGAGTTATGTTTTCTGTTAGACACCTTCACTGGCCTGAATTCCCATACTGGCATATTCCTAATACATCACTACTGTTGGGCTGTTTTAAAGGAATATGCCAAAAGAACCACTTTTTGGAATAACCAGTGGTCACCAAGCCTGGACCTGGAGGTCTACCTCCCTGCAGAGTCTAGTTCCAGCCACAATCGGCTGCACCTGCTCAGTCATTTCTTCTTAAGTTCTTGATTGGCTGGATCAGATGCATTGGCGTAGGTAAGGGAGGAGGGGCAGCTGCAGGTTGAAACTAATCTCTATAGGAAAGAAGACCTCCAGTTGGAGAGTTGGTGATTAATGGAGAAGACTTTACTTTAAACCAATCAGAGTTTGAGTTACCTTTTCAGGGTTGAATACAATTCACACTGAGCATGTTAGCTAATTGGTGGTATTTTGATGTGGTGGCATGTTAGGCACCTGCAAGCCTGGTAGAGTGACTCAGTACTCCTTTATCACTTATCCAGTAATACTCCACAAGGCCTGCAGACACTGGAATCGGTTGGAGCGTCAGAAATCTGTGAGCGGGACCGAGCTTTATTGTGTGTGTGCTGGAATCAGGTGAACGTGGAAAATGTATTTGGACCACATGAAGACCCTCTGGTGAAATAATTATGCCATCATACCAAACCCACCGCTTCTCCTGGAGATTTAAGATTGCATTACTTCATCTCCGAGATCAGGAAACGGAGACGTGGAAACTTAGATCATTACGACGTCTGTTCGGCGATCACCTGCCAGTGAAATAATAAGAAATTCCACTCAATCTGGTGATAGTACTGTTAGAAGCCAGGCCTGTGCTGGCCTTATTCGGTCCCCCTGGAATAGTTTCTTGTGACCAGCAGTCGTAAAATCTGCTCATAAAACAGTGAAGGTCAAGGAACTGCTTTCTCATAGGTTGGATACGTTTCTGATAACGCTCCCGCCGGTGATTTTCCTCAGCTCCCCTCGACATTAGTGTAAGTACCATCGTTTGATATGTTACTCAGACCATGTGTTTTCACTGTACTGTGCGCTGACCTGTGTGCTGCGGGGCTTTTAATCAGTTCAATGTTCAGTCAGTATTAGATCTGAGTGCTTAAGCTGTTGAACTAATGTTACCATGGTTATCTGGAAGCCAGATTAGAATATTAACCTGCTGTCAGTTAACTCAAGCTCAGCGTCCCATATCTGAGTGTTTTTGATCGCTTGCATTTAAGAAACATATTCATGTCCTGAAGCGTCCATACATCATTAAGCTGTGGAGCAGAGAAACGGCCTTCTCTGGAATGATGAAACACCATCCAGTATCTTTGAGAAGCATCACTAATGCAATCAAATCCTTGCAGCAATCTTCCAACATCAAGTGTAAAGTCTTCCAAAGCCAAGAGAGGTTGGTCGAACTTCCTATTGCTCCGTCCATTGGCTGGTCCTTAACATCAGCTGGAGGACAAAATGAGAGGAATCTCTAATGAGACTTTCTGGAATTTATTGACCAAAGTTCTTCAGGTGAATCTACCATTTCAGTGGGTTCAGCTGAAAAACATCTTCAACACTGATATCGAGGCTGAAACTACTGGAGAGTGTTTTATTTTTTATTTCAGTGGGATGTTGGGATGCTTCAGAATAATTCTCTGTTCAAAGTCTTTTAATAGAAATTCAACTTTTATATATTTATATATGTATTGATGATGGAATCTGATGTCATCCAAAGTGCTAATACTGAAGTATGAGTATTTTTTCTTCTTGAACGATGTCATAGAAGAACCACTATGCGTTCCCTAAAGAACATCTTAATGGAGGTTGCTTTAAAGAAAGATGAAGAACCTTGTTCACGTTTAAAGGTGCTTGTATACCAATGAAAGCTTCTCTCCAGAGCTGTATATATTTAACACAAGAACCCTGTAGGAACCTATAAGTTTAGGAAGAGTGCATGCTCGTGTAAACAGATGTGCTTCTACTACAGAACCTGAGATCTGGTTCCTTTACCCACCCTGAAGCGTCTCAATATCAGCCACCAGCTCATCCAGGGCAAACTTCCTATTAAGTCTTTCCAAACCAAGAAAGGTTGGTCGAACTTCCTATTGCTCCGTCCATTGGCAGGTCCTTCACATCAGCTGGAGGACAAAATGAGAGGAATCTCTAATGAGACTTTCAGGAACTTAGATTTACTGATTTACAGAGTTCTTCAGGTGAATCTATCATTTCAGTGGGTTCAGCTGAAAAACATCTTCAACACTATCGAGGCTGAAACTACTGGATCTAGATGTTCAATCTAGTTTTTGTGCTGGAAACCAGCTTTGAGATTTGTGATCAGCAGTGTTTTATTTTTTATTTTAGTGGAGATGTTGGGATATTCACCGAGCACTTCCTTTTGCACTTCAGCAGCATCTTTGTCAAAGTCTTTTAATAGAAATTCAACTTTTATATATTTATATATGTATTGATGAAATCTAATGTCTTCGTAAAGTGCTAATACTGAAGTATGAGTATTTTTTCTTCTTGAACGATGTCATAGAAGAACCACTATGCGTTCCCTAAAGAACATCTTAATGGAGGTTGCTTTAAAGAAAGATGAAGAATCTTGTTCACGTTTAAAGGTGCTTGTATACCAATGAAAGCTTCTCTCCAGAGCTGTATATATTTAACACAAGAACCCTGTAGGAACCTATACGTTTAGGAAGAGTGCATGTTCATGTAAACAGATGTGCTTCTACTACAGAACCTCAGATCTGGTTCCTTTACCCACCCTGAAGCGTCAGCCACCATCAGCCACCAGCTCATCCAGGGCAAACTTTCTATTATAGGTGCCATAGAATGCATTTATTGAGCATTTTAAATTGTTCTCCAGCGACTTTGGTCAGCGTGACTCTGGTCAAGGTAAAAAATGACCTTTACACCCAGTTTTTTTGTTGTAGATTGAAGTGAGCTGTGTTCCCAGATTTTGGTGAGCTCATGAACTTGTGTTCCACCTTATATAGTGCCACAGTTAGATTCTGGCACTGCACAGGCTGTAGCATTTAAGGTGGAATGGAACATTTGATCGAGAAGCTGGCGAATGGGAAGTCAGTTTGAACCTTGTTTAAGGACGAGCATCAACCATTCATCGCAGACAGTTCGGTTCCTTGGAAATGATGTGGTGTCTCCACATAGTCTGCCAATTTCATTTCATGTTACTCTGTTGCCGTATGTAAATCATTCAGGATTTTAGGACCTTCTGTAAACACAGCAGGAAGAACAACAGTTTTTGAGGTTCACGGTAGGTCAGGTCTATGTACTGAACTCTTCTTATTGAACAATGTGAAAGTATGTTTTCCATTCTACTCATCCTTCTTTCTTGTCTCCAGTAGAAATGCTCCACCATCAGGTGCATGCAAGCCGTATGGTATATACAGATGGTAATAATAAACAACTATTTACATTAGCACATTAACGTCAGTGCAGTCTATTAGTAATGGTCATCACTGCTTATCTGGGTATGCGTGCATGGCAGAAGAGGGTTTGGGACGTTTTCAGCTGGTACAGGTTTGTATTGCATGCACATAGTTACATATCATAGTAGATCTAATCAGATCTGAGCGTTCCCGACGTTACACTGAAGGATTTTCACAGCAAGTGGGGCAGAAAGTGGAGGTGCTGAGGGGGCTGCAGTGCCTCCGGAGTTCAGGAAAACCACACCAGCTAAAGCTAATTAAAAAATAATAAGAGCGTAGTTCTGGCTCATCTAAGCTTGTTTTAGGGTGGAGTTTAGATTTTGTGTTATCTTGCAGTAGACATACTGTTAAAAGTCTTCATTTTCATTTCATGGAGCCAGAATCACTTCCCTCGCCAACTGTTGGCCACCTTGAGGATGTGTTGCTACAAGACATGCAAATAAGTGTATGCAGAGTTGCAGGCTGGTACTGTGTCCCAAAGCAGCCTAATATTGTAAACTTAAAAATACAAATAACTTTTTACTGGTAGTGTATCTAAAACGTTTGACTGGTAGTGTATCTAAAACGTTTGGCTGGTAGTGTATCTAAAACGTTTGACTGGTAGTGTATCTAAAACGTTTGTCTGGTAGTGTTACTAAAACGTTTGACTGGTAGTGTATCTAAAACGTTTGACTGGTAGTGTATCTAAAACGTTTGGCTGGTAGTGTATCTAAAACGTTTGACTGGTAGTGTATCTAAAACGTTTGACTGGTAGTGTATCTAAAACGTTTGTCTGGTAGTGTATCTAAAACGTTTGACTGGTCGTGTATCTAAAACGATTGACTGGTAGTGTATCTAAAACGTTTGACTGGTAGTGTACTAAAACATTTGGTTGGTAGTGTATCTAAAACGTTTGGCTGGTAGTGTATCTAAAACGATTGACTGGTAGTGTATCTAAAACGTTTGGTTGGTAGTGTATCTAAAACGTTTGACTGGTAGTGTATCTAAAACGATTGACTGGTAGTGTATCTAAAACGTTTGGCTGGTAGTGTATCTAAAACGTTTGACTGGTAGTGTATCTAAAACGTTTGTCTGGTAGTGTATCTAAAACATTGACTGGTAGTGTATTCTAAAACGTTTGACTGGTAGTGTATCTACAACATTGACTGGTAGTGTATCTAAAACATTGACTGGTAGTGTATCTAAAACATTGACTGGTAGTGTATCTAAAACATTGACTGGTAGTGTATCTAAAACGTTTGACTGGTAGTGTATCTAAAACGTTTGACTGGTAGTGTATCTAAAACGTTTGACTGGTAGTGTATCTAAAACGTTTGGCTGGTAGTGTATCTAAAACATTGACTGGTAGTGTATCTAAAACATTGACTGGTAGTGTATCTAAAACGTTTGACTGGTAGTGTATCTAAAACGTTTGACTGGTAGTGTATCTACAACATTGACTGGTAGTGTATCTAAAACATTGACTGGTAGTGTATCTAAAACATTGACTGGTAGTGTATCTAAAACGTTTGACTGGTAGTGTATCTAAAACGTTTGACTGGTAGTGTATCTAAAACGTTTGACTGGTAGTGTATCTAAAACGTTTGACTGGTAGTGTATCTAAAACGTTTGACTGGTAGTGCACTACACAAACATTCTGATTACTGTAAATAATATAAAAAAACCTTCCTATGTCACAGTGGTTCACAGTGATCTTAATGTACGAACGCACTGATTGGATGTAGCAGCCGCTGGTGTTGGTCCCTGGCGTGAGTAGTGGTGTGCAGGCCATGTGTGGTAAAATCAATATGCATATTCGATTAATACCCGTCGGCGAGGGTGCTGCCGTTGAGGCTATCCACTGGTCAGGAAGTTTATATACATGTGCACAGTTGTCCACCTATTAATGGTGGTGTGTATGTGTGTTGCCTGTTCATCTGTCTCAGTGTTTATAGTATTACATATATCAAAGAACCTGGTGCTAGTTTCAGTTACCCCCCCCAGATGGGCTGCTTGTATCCAAGGCTGAAGACCAGCCGGGCTGCACTTTAACTATGAGGCCATACATGCACATGCTGTTAGACACCTGATACCTCAGTGAGCTCTCACTGACAGGAAGAAATTTAAGAACATGTCAACCAGTTATTCCCAGCATTGCACTTACAAGGACAGTAAAAAAACATAATTATGTTTAGACTTGTGGTCATTTTGTGTAGTGTAATCTCTCCACTATATTCAACAAAAAATAAGTTTTACTGGTCTCAGTTAATTTGATAGAATGTTTTGGTCAGCTGAATGTAATCGGGTTTTATTTTGGCATAAACACTCCCAAAATACAGCAACGGGTATATAGACGCTGTTGTATTTTAGATTTGGCTGCTTTTTTTATCCATCCGTCCATTATCGGGGTCATGAGGGGACTGCAGTTAATCCCAGCGTCATCAGGCGAAAGCGGGGTACACCATGGACAGGTCACCAGTCCATCGCATGGCCAGCACACACACTCACACCTGCGGGCAAGTTTAGAGTGAGGATCCTAACATGCATGAGTTTGGACTGTGGGAGGAAACCGGAGTACCAGGAGGAAACCACTCAAACACGGAGAGAACATACACACTCCACACAGAACCACCCGGACCGGGAATCCAACCCAGATCATCTTACTGTGAGGAGACAGTGCTGACCACTACACCACCATACTGACCACTACACCACCATACTAACCACTACACCACCATACTGACCACTACACCACCATACTGACCACTACACCACCATACTAACCACTACACCACCATACTGACCACTACACCACCGTAATAACCACTACACCACCATACTGACCACTACACCACCATACTGACCACTACACCACCATACTGACCACTACACCACCATACTAACCACTACACCACCATACTAACCACTACACCACCATACTAACCACTACACCACCGTACTAACCACTACACCACCATACTAACCACTACACCACCATACTAACCACTACACCACCGTGCTGACCACTACACCACCGTGCTGACCACTACACCACCATACTGACCACTACACCACCATACTGACCACTACACCACCATACTAACCACTACACCACCGTACTAACCACTACACCACCATACTAACCACTACACCACCGTACTAACCACTACACCACCGTACTAACCACTACACCACCGTACTAACCACTACACCACCATACTAACCACTACACCACCATACTAACCACTACACCATCGTACTAACCACTACACCACCGTACTAACCACTACACCACCGTACTAACCACTACACCACCGTACTAACCACTACACCACCATACTAACCACTACACCACCATACTAACCACTACACCATCGTACTAACCACTACACCATCGTACTAACCACTACACCACCATACTAACCACTACACCACTATACTGACCACTTCACCACCATACTGACCACTTCACCACCATACTGACCACTACACCACCATACTAACCACTACACCACCGTACTAACCACTACACCACCGTACTAACAACTACACCACCGTACTAACCACTACACCACCGTACTAACAACTACACCACCATACTAACCACTACACCACCTTACTAACCACTACACCACCGTACTAACCACTACACCACCATACTAACCACTACACCACCATACTAACCACTACACCATCGTACTAACCACTACACCATCGTACTAACCACTACACCACCATACTAACCACTACACCACTATACTGACCACTTCACCACCATACTGACCACTTCACCACCATACTGACCACTACACCACCATACTAACCACTACACCACCGTACTAACCACTACACCACCGTACTAACAACTACACCACCGTACTAACCACTACACCACCGTACTAACAACTACACCACCATACTAACCACTACACCACCTTACTAACCACTACACCACCGTACTAACCACTACACCACCATACTAATACACTACGCCTGATGACGCTGGAATTAACTCCAGGCCGCCCGTGACCCTGACTAGCGGGATAAAAAGCAGAAGATAATGGATGGATGAATGAAAAGCTGCCAACTCTAAAATACGACTGCGTCTATATACCTGTTGCTGTATTTTGGGACTGTTTATGCCAAAAAAACCTGTTTTTCAGTTGACCTTAAAAATCAATTTTTCTAATCACAAAGACCAGTGCTTCCCAATGTGGAGCCCATGCGCCAAAGTTGGCCTGTGAGGATGTTTGATTTGGCCAGCCAGAAAATGACCACCACATCACCCAATGAGAGAACAGTAATATCATCGCTGTCCGAAGAGAAACATGTATATTCATTTTTACCAGGTTTTATATTTCTACATCATTTAAATGCAGGAGCTGCCGTTTACATTGTGTGGACATTTCATGATAACTGGACCAATAGAAATGCTCCAAAATAGCTTGAAAAAAATTCTGGTTCTATTGACATTGAAAGTAAAGACAGTACAGTTCATATTTTGTAGATACTTGTTTCTTTTTTTTCACCAACGATATTTGTATATTATACATACATAGAGTAACAGAATGTAGGCCAATCATTATTTTAAATATTTAAAAAATGTTTTAAAAATGGATTTAAAACCGAAATACTTTTACTTGCACTGTATTTGTATTCATGTTTTGTCTTTTTGGCCATCAGCCCATCACAAACATTACGTTTCTTTGGCCCCAGGACAAAAGAAAAAACTGTTCCCCTCTAATGTAGACTGTGGAAAACCTAAACTTAGCCCTTAGTAATTCCACATAGCAGAGACGGTATGCTCAGTCACAGTATACTGTACCACCCATTTGTATCTGACCCGTATCTTGTTTCATTGCTTCATTGCTGATGTAATGAATGGGTGTTATAAGTTTAGGACTGATGCTGTAGCCTCATTAACTGGTTACAGTGTGGATACAGTAGTTGCAGGGGAGCAGGAGACACCTGCTGATTAGGTATCTGAATTCATTAATTATGGATGAGGGCAGCTTGGGTGTCTGCTCTATTTTTAAACCTGCTTTGTCCTGTGGACCGGATAAAGGACACTGGAGGTGCTTTGCAGGTCCTCAGAGGATCAGCTGATCTCTATAGAATTGTATAGCTTTATTTTTTAGAACAGAGAAGCTTGAATGTCTAATGATGCTTCAGTAATTAATTGCAATGGAGGGAATCGTTTGACCTTTCTTATGGTTGTCTGACTAATCCAGAGTTTGAAGAGCCTGGTATGCCTGAATTGATTGCAGATGGTTCTTCTGTGTATTATGTAATTGTCTCTTGACTGGAAACAAATATTGAACTCCTCAGTGAATTGCCAGTGCTAGGTTGCTGTTGCCTTCTCTTCAAGAACCAGCATGATGCACACACAAGGTTTTTTAAAATGCTGATGGTGTGGACACCCCTTCGGCCATCCCATCATTCACAGGCACATTAAATCAAACACATTAACATGTAATCTCTCAGCCATAGAATAGGGTGGTACCAGAGAGCTCAGTGAATAAAATGCTTTATTTAATTTCTGCCCTTTTAGATCTGCCCTGGTCAACTGTAAGCGCTATAACTGTGAAATTAGGAATTTAGGAGTGCTAAGTATATAGAAATCACATACTCTGTTGCGTTAATTAATTGCAATGAAGGAAATCGTTTGACCTTTCTTACGGTTGTCTGACTAATCCACAATTTGAAGAGCCAGGTATGCTTGAATTGATTGCAGATGGTCACTAGTGTGTGTGTATGTAGGTGTTACTGCCCCCTAGTGTGTGTGTTCACTAGTGTGTGTGTGTGTGTGTGTATATGTAGGTGTTACTGCCCCCTAGTGTGTGTGTTCACTAGTGTGTGTGTGTGTGTATGTAGGTGTTACTGCCCCCTAGTGTGTGTGTTCACTAGTGTGTGTGTATGTAGGTGTTACTGCCCCCTAGTGTGTGTGTTCACTAGTGTGTGTGTATGTAGGTGTTACTGCCCCCTAGTGTGTGTGTTCACTAGTGTGTGTGTATGTAGGTGTTACTGCCCCCTAGTGTGTGTGTTCACTAGTGTGTGTGTGTGTGTGTATGTAGTTGTTACTGCCCCCTAGCGTGTGTTCACTAGTGTGTGTGTGTATGTAGGTGTTACTGCCCCCTAGTGTGTGTGTTCACTAGTGTGTGTGTGTGTGTATGTAGTTGTTACTGCCCCCTAGCGTGTGTGTTCACTAGTGTGTGTGTGTGTGTGTGTGTGTGTGTATGTATGTAGTTGTTACTGCCCCCTAGCGTGTGTTCACTAGTGTGTGTGTGTATGTAGGTGTTACTGCCCCCTAGCGTGTGTGTTCACTAGTGTGTGTGTATGTAGTTGTCACTGCCCCCTAGCGTGTGTGTTCACTAGTGTGTGTGTATGTGGGTGTTTCACTTCCCCCTAGTATGTGTGTGTGTGTCGCTACAGATGTTCAAACTACCTCTGGAAGCAAATGCATTGGGAGTTTCACAAAACAGGTTTCCATGGTCGAGCAGCAGTTCACAGGCCTAAAATCATTATCCGCAATGTCAAGCATCTGCTGGAGTGTGAAACATGCCGCCCCTGGACTCTAAAGTAGTGCAAACATGTTTTTTGGGGTGATGAATTCATTGCTTCACTGTCTGGAAGCTGGAGTTTCGCAGATGTCAGGAAAATTCTAACTACCAGAATGCATAGTTCCAATAGTAAAGTTTGGTGGAGGAGGGATAATGGTGTGGGGCTTGTGCTTGGCCCAGTGCCACTGAACACTATGGTATGAACCTGAACATCTCTTGAGAGCCAGGCCTTCCTGTCCTTTGGTGGAATTAGCACAGATTCCCACAGCAAAATCTTTGGGAAAGTCTTCCCAGAAGAATGGAGTGTTATTACTGCAAAAAGGGGGCCAGCAATGGGATGTCCCAACAAGCTTACATATGTGTGATGGTCAGGTGTCCACATACCTTTGGCCATATAGTGTATTATGGAATCTCTGACATTATTGACTGACATATTAAATGTCAAAGGATTTGGTCGATTACTCGATTACTAGTGTAATGGAGATTGTCAGCCCTACAAGTATAAAACAGATAATAAAAAAATGAATATCCTTTCACCCCTGTTTGTCAGCAGCTGTGTTCTGCAGTGAGCTGTTGTAACTGAATTACAGCGGAAGCTGGTGATAACAGTGTCTAAATGAGACAGCATCAGTCTTTGTTAGCTCTTAGCACACGCTGCTCCAGCCAGGCCACTGTAATTGGACAGCAGTGATATCGATGTCCTGTGTGAGAAGGGCGTGACCGGACGTGGACAGGAAGCTTGCACTGGTGTCCATAATGGGTGCTTAGCAAATGAGCAGCCTTGTGCTATAATAAGCTATGAACAGCAGGATTACACGGTTACTGATAGCTGGAGGAGATGCGTGAAGGTTTGAAAGTAAGAGTAACAATCTACAAACCACATTGCCAGTGAGACTTGTTTGGAGTTTCCAGTTCTTGTTTTTGGTCTTTAGTAAGCTGTTGATAAGCGCTTTGAAGTAAGAGCCTTCAAGATACTTTTTGGCTTTGTCACATTTTGGTTTTGCTAAGTGTCCTCATCCGTTTTCGGTGACTGTAAGCAGGTTTGTCATAGAACTGGAGGGTTGTTTCCATGGCAGAGTTCCCGAAGTCCTACACTGCAGCCAATTACTTCATTAACAACTTCACAGCTAAGCTCTGGAAAATGTCTTTCAACCAGACACTTCAGTGAGAGGAATGATTTTTCCACCTTCACTTGAAGGGGGAGTAAATTCTGGATGACCTTCAGCCTGAAATTCAGCTAAACTGTTGAAGTAGCTACTGGACAGATTGCATGATTACTGTGGATCTCGCTATTTTCTGGTGGGACGCCGGAAACCTGTGCCTTTAAGAGAGATGTTGAGGTGGCTGTAAGATCTCTTCACCAAGCTGCTGGAAAAGCCATCAGAGCTCTTTTTTTTATTGTGGAAATTTGTCTGACGTCCACGCTGACACTCTTAATATGGCTATGGAAAAATGAGATTCCAGTTTTGGTGGAACTTGTGTTTCTATTTTCACTCTCTGTCTCTCGCCCCATTCACAAATGCACAAACACAGACATGTGCTATTAGGCAATGGTATGTTAAAGGTCAGAGGTTAGTGTACAGTATAGGCCCAATCCTGCCCTGCATTACGGTCTTCTCAAGACGTCCTTGTCCAGATGAGTGGAGAATGTATTTCTACACACTATATTTCATTTGATTGCCACTATTTCTTGAACTTGGTAGATTTAGTCTTGATTGCTAAAAAATAAAATGATTTTGTATAAAAAGTTTGTATAAAACTACATTTTAGTGTCGTTGTTGTTCTGGCAGAAAAGTTGCCGCATACTTACACATACTCACCACAGTTATATCATATATAGTGTATTTTTACGTATAATTTATTATGCATATATATATATATATATATATGCGCGTGTGTGTATAGCAAAATAGATAGTGCTGCATTTACACTCTGCTGCTTGTACAGTAGGGCTGTGTATTGGCAAGAACCTGGCGATACAATACGTAAAGTGATACAGCGGTCACGATTCAATATATCACAATATACTGCGATATTGCAAGCAAAGTGACATATTATGCAAGACAGCAGTTTAATTAGCATATGTATATTATACGCACAAAATCAACCATTGCTTACACATCCATAACCAAATAATACAAATTTTAATTCTTAACACACTCACATGAGTTATCTAGAAATTAGTCGTTGACTAATTAGAAAAAAGAGAATCGTTAGATTAAGAAATTAGTTGCTAGGTGCAGCCCCAGTAAAGTCACTAATTTTTGCTTTTATGATAAATTTTCACCGTTTCATAAAAAAAGTGATATATTGTGATTTTTCAAATTCTACTATTAAAACACACTACTGTATGAACAGGTTTGTCAATACTTACAATAGCATTGCGCCCTTATGCTGCTTGTTAATGTTGGAGTGGAGCTGACCATCTAGTGGTCAGAGGTTTAAACACAACACACATTGATTCACTGTCTGTAGGAATCTTTGTATCGATACTGTGTTTAAGAAGCGATACAGTATCACTAAACATAATATCCTGATATTCAATGTTTTCTTACACACCTACTGTACTGGCTGTAGCGTTCCTAGAAAGAAGGTTTCTAGGAACATTCAACAATAAGTCCTCAACTGTCGTGTTTTGTCTCTTCAAATGTATGTATGTGAGTTTTGGGGGTGTAAATATTCATACACTAGGACTGTTACGTAACAGCCTAGGATTTTAGAATCATCATGCCCTCTTTGTGGATGTTGTATTTAAATGTATTTTTAATCTACTCCAGTGTGAATTCTGACAGCAGTAGTGGCTGCTGTGCTACTCTTAGTGTTTTTTTCTCTCTGCCTCCACTTTCAGTGTCGTCCTGTGGAAAAGTCAGCAGTACTGAAGCGCGATCGTTTGAATTGCCCCTAAGCTAATGCTATATGTATCTAGCAGTTGTCCTTACATAAGGCTCAGGAATGTCACCGCGGTGGCACTTGTCACTGCCTGACATTTTACATATGTGCTGTATTTACATCAACCAGTTTGAAGGGCCTTTGGGATCTAACTGTAGCACTTAACCTAAAATATATAGTACTGCCCACTTAAACATCTACAGGGTTCAGTGTTGGGAGAAACAAGGCCCGTTCTGATTCTTTTTGGATTCCTGAACTTAAGGCACAGTTTGAAACGTGTCATTACATATCGGACTCAGTTCATAAAAGTGGTCGTGTGTGTCTTAGTACAGTGTCCTGTGTTTAACTGGCAAAAAATTGTTGTAAACTGTGTGCACTTGTGTAATATACATGCTACTACAGTGTGGTGCTCAGTCAGCTCTGCACAGTGGAGATGATCACAACTGTACAACTGCTATACACGAGACCTTGAAGATCAAACATCCCATAGAGCTTCATCAACACAGCAGCAGGACAGCACCTGTTTACCTGTTTATCTTATCTTAGCATATTTATAATATATGCACAAAATCATCCATTGCTAAAATAATACACATTTTAATTTCTAACAAACTCACAAGAGAGTAATCTAGAAATTAGTTGTTAGATTAGCCGACTAATCGGAAAAAAGGAGAATCGTTAGATTAATTGATTAAGAAATTAATCGTTAGGTGCAGCCCTAGTAAAGTCACATATTTTTGCTTTTATGATGGGCCCGTTCATAAAAAGGCCTTTCATGAAAATGTAATTAACAATGTAGTTGTCTTCTTTGTTCGTTGTATGCAGCGGTTAAATTCCAAGCCTAACTGGCTCTCTTCGTATTTTCATAGACGTTAGTATTCGGTAACCACCACCTGTTGAGATATATATATATATATATATATATATATATATATATATATATATATATATATAAAAATATACACACACTACCGCTCAAAAGTTTGGGATCACAGTGAAATGTTCTTGTTTTTAATGGAGTATCTTCTTCCTTAACACAACAATGGACTGACGGGTCTCTAAAGAAAGTTGTTTCTTTCTGGTCATTGTGAGTCGGTCAGCAAGCCATCAACTGCTAATCTTCAGATACTAAACTAACCTAGAATGTTGTTCCCTTTTATACTCACTTATTAGTAGAATGTTTTTCAGCTGTGCATCACAATTGAGCAAGAGTGTCCTAACAACCAATTAGTCCAATAACATCCTTAACTTGGATTGGTGGTCGTACCAGGAGATTTAGACAGAGGACTGAGAATTACTGATAATAGAACTATATGCAAAATAAGCCTCTATACAAAAATAGACTTTAATACAAACATTTTTATTCTTTAAAAATCATCTGATACACTTACATTAATTGTGAAATGAACAATACTGTTTGTGAATTGCATGAAAATTGCATGAAATGAAATTCTAAAGTGATCCTAAACTTTTGAGCAGTAGTATATATATATATATATATATATATATATATATATGTATGACTGTGAAAGATGTTAACTATGGAACATTATTAGTGCAAGTTGTAATCAGATTGTTTTGTAATCACTGTGCCAGGCCTACCTTATAAATCAGTATCCAAATGATTGAGGGTAATCAGATTTGTGATAACACCAGGTGCTGTCCAAAAGTCCAGCGTGCTGTGTTTACAACAGAGCTGTCAGATTACACATTGTATTAAATGTTCCTGATACTGTTCACCCATGTAACATTAGAATTGCTTGATTTTTGAGGCTTTGAATGATTTAGTGTTATCACTACTGCTAGGCATGTCTCTAATGGAGAGAAAAGGAGTGGAGCTCTTCACCATTCCTTGACATGTGGTGAATAGCAGCTGATCTAGGAGTGAATACAGCTGCTCCTGCTGATGTTTAAGGATGATCTGTGAGATTCTGTGTTGTGGGTCAGGCTACAGCTTAGTCCCGCATTGCTCTGCAGTCAGCAGTCTGAAAGAGAAGTCTAGTGCTTAGTAGGCTGCCTGAGTTATATAAGTCTTACTGACTTAGAGCTGAGTGAGGGGCTGCACTGCAGGGGCTCATATCCAGTGGTCAGACTGTAATCTGCGTGGCTCAGTGATGGTGTGTTCGATAACGTTTGCCTTGTTTTAGAGCTGAGTCTAAATTGAAGTCTGAAATATTCAGTAGTTTATGAATACTGTGCCGTAGTGTATTGTATCATGGTACTTCAGGACATTTATAAATTTGTGATGCATTTAAGATTTAATGAACTGCAACAGATGATACAGAAGAGTAGTGCTACATTAATAATAATAATAATAATAATAATAATAAAAAACATACAAATGCAATAATGATATTCAGCGTTTCACAAACTGCATTGCATTTAATCCAATTAAACCAGACTAATCACACTATCTAATGAAATATGTAATGAATAATTTAAAATGAATAATTTAATGGTACCAAATAATTAATTTATTCAGCATTAAATTAAATTGTTCTCTGATGTTCTACACAGAAGGTATGTGACCCATTTACTTCCTTCGATTTGCCCCAGACTGAAACAAGCTGTTGTCTATTTGTTGATGAGCTCACGAATAAGCTCTGAGGCACAATGATGATCACACAGGAGCAACATGTCAAAATAGAAACAGACAGGAAAACAAAATTAACCTCCTATGTAGGGATGTAACGATACACTCTACTCGCGATGCCGGCCTCATGATAAGATTTTCTAAAAAAAAAAAAAACTGAACACAAATTATGACTGAATAAGTTATCTATGATAAAACATGCTGTACTTTGCTGATCTTATCTTTATCAACGTAAACTGAAGTGAATACGGGCTCATAAGAAGTGATAAGACTATTAAAACACTATTATAAGTAAAATAACCCAAAGTTTTAATCTATCTCTCCTGTCGGCTCCTCTTCGTCCTCCATGTTTGTTGTAGTTTGAGAGGCTGTTCATAGTGAGCGGTCAGTCATGAAACCAGGTGCTATCAGTCAATAGCGTTCAGCCCATGTCCCTGATGAGACGCCGTATATTCAACAAACGTGATGTACTGGCGTCAAACAAGTGAGGTAGAGAGCGCCGTCTGCTGTTTCTAAAGGGTATCAATTCATAATACATCTCAATCGATTTTAGTCGTGGCTTATTTAAATCGATTATTAACGATCGTTACGATCATCAACTATTTTAGCTGTTTGGTTTTGTTCTCAGCATCAACATAAAGTAAAGTGAAGTTGTTAGTCACTGAGAAACGTTCAGTTTAAGATGATCTGCTTCCGCCAAACTAAATGCTCCAAACTAACTTGAAAAGAATTCTGGCTCCATTGACTTACATTAAAGGTGAAGAAGGTTTTCGGTCTCTCCTGTAAAGTTGCCATTTTGGAGAGACTTGTTTCTCTTTAGACAGCCACATGACATACAGGCTTTATAAAAGTGGAGCTGCTCCTCTTCACTGCGTTTAGCACAGTCGGTTAATATCAAATGTGTGCTCGGTCCAAAGTTTGAGAAACTGTCTGGATTGACATGTACAGAGCAAACTAACCTGGAATTAAAGTGAACCAGTTTGTTAAAGATGTGGACGCTGAAGCTGGCTTTCTGTTAGCCAGCATGTAAGGTGGAACGGAACGTTCAGTGAAGAAGATGTAAATAGGAAGCCAGTTTCAGCCTCATTCAGCCTTCAGTTTGTTTCCTTGGAAAGAGTATTAAAAATTCCAGACGTCACCTTTGCAGCCAGGACTGATACGATTTCTCCACCATTTTTCATTGCTGTCGCTCAGTTGTAGTTATGTATGTACATTTGAATTAGAGATGTATCAGTATCGGACGATTTTTAATTAAAATATGTGATCAGTGATCGGCCGATATTTGTCCAATTAGCCGATTCCAAGAGCCGATTGATGACAAATGAGCCTAATTTATGTTTTTCCAGCTAGTATTTCATCCAGGAAGAGGAGCCCTCCGGCCAGCTCCCTGTAATTCCTATCTGAACCACTAGGTGGAAATACACACCCTTTCATTTTCCACAGACTGACTAAAGCAGCGGCCTCGCGAGAACAGTTTAAGCGTTCACCGCATGTGCGGATAGAAAACGCTGTCTGTCTGCGCTAGCGCTAGATAAGCAGCTCTTCTCGGCTGTAGAAGACGTTCATTCTGCTGCTTAATATTCCACCTGGATCCACGCTCTGCTGTTCCTAGTAGAGATACTTTTCAGATGTGGCTCTTCCGGAGCTGTATCAAGAGGTTTACTCCCACATAGACCAACTTCTAATTTAGTAAAAATATTATACTGTTTCATATGAGCTCATTCAAAATGGCAATAAACCAGTTTAGACCATGTTTCATGACTTGCTTGCGTTAATAATTGCATGTAGCCCTGCTGTGGCGTATAGCCCCGCCCTCAATCGGTATCTGTTATCGGATGATCGTGCTGAAAGATGATCGGCGATCGAAATCGGCCCTCTAATTTTAATATATGAGTAAAGATATAGTTGCTGTCCAATGAAAAACAAGTATTTCCAAAATTTGCAACTTTACAGGAGAGACTTACTTTCGTTACTTTCAATGTAAGTCAATGGAACCAGAATTGTTTCTAGGTGTTACAATGTAAACACCTAATGGTGTGTTCAAATAATGTAGAAAACTGGAGATACATGTTTTCCATTGGACAGAAACGGTATGTAACAGCTTAGGGGTCCATGATATACTCAGATACGCTGATCAACCATAAGGTTATAACCACCTCTGTGTTGTGCTGTTATGAGAGAATCAGACACAGCAGTGCTGCACTGTCACTGCTGGACTGAGAATAGTCTACCAATCAAAACTATCCAGCCAACCCTGTCCTCTGACCACTGATGAAGGACTAGAGGATGACCGCCACCAAAGACTGCAGAGGGAGTGGACACCTCAGTGTTTAACACCTCAGCAGCAGAATGACCCATCTCCCCAATAGTACCTGCTCTGTGGTGGTCCTGTGGGGGTCCTGATCATTAAAGAAGAGAGTAATAAAGTATACAGAGAATCAGATGAACTACAGTCTGTAAGTGTAGCTCCTATATGGTCAGTGGAGCTGATACAGTGGACAGTGAGTGTAAATACAAAGTGGTGGTTTTAATGTTATGGCAGATCCGTGTATGAACAGTGATGAAATGTTTTCTTATTTTTATTAATATATTGTTCATGCAACGGTCAGCAAGAGCTGCTTGACAGCTACACATCCTTTCAGACCAGTTTAAGAGTAACATAATGTAAGTGACATGTTTGGGAATAGCCTTTGGAGGAAAGATGCAGCTCTAACTGGTTGACTGGAAGGATGGAGGTGGACAATAGTGATGAGTGGAGGAATTAAAGGCCGATAGATTTTATATTATACTTAGTTTTGGAGACTTGTGCTTGATGGCTGCTTTGACTGGAAATGAAATGAAAAGTAAAGGGTGGTCTCTGATTTTGCCCAGTACTGCAAAAGCCCTCTTTTACTTAAGCAACATTTTCACATTAGCCATAGCTTTTCACCTTTCTCTGTCGCACTGGTGATGAATGAGCTTGTTTGGTTGTTGACCTGATCTGTTTAATGCCAAAGTGCAACCGGCACATAGTCTACGAGGGCTATAATGAGTGTGTAATGAGCTCAGATCTCCTCCAGCCCTCTGTGATCTCTTTGTATTTGGCCTTGGTTACAGAAACCAGATAGACACTGTTCTCACTCAAAGCAGCACTTAAAGGACCACTGCACCCCAAAATGGTAAAGAGGCGAACAGTGAATGCTGTACAGTTAGAATGACCTCATTTGCATAGTGCTTACTGGGCTTTGATGGTTTTTTACTAGCTTTGTGAGTCATTTCTGAGGTATGGGAGACTGAGGAGCAGGTTTAGCTGGGGTGTTTATTTACACATAACTGAAATTGTCATGAGGGCCAGACTGAAACATCTGAAAATAACAAAGCAAAACTCAATAACTGTCCAGGTCAGAGTCATAAACATCACCTTTATAGGAAAGTGAAGGTATGCACTGTGGAGCCCAGGGAAGAAAGGACTGGGGATAGGAATCACTAAAGGCCCTGTGGTATGTTGGTATTAAAGTACGATACTGTTGTAATATTTTAAGATTTTAATGAATTTAATAAAAGCAAAACCAAAAAATAGACAAAGCAAAATATCCCAAGACTAGGTTTGTACCCAGCTCAGAAATCCACTGTCAGGAGTTTCAACATGTCATGTCAGGCGTCACATCGGATGGATGGATGGATGGATGGATGGATGGATGGATGGATGGATGGATGGATGGATGGATGGATGGATGGATGGATGGATGGATGGATGGATGGATGGATGGATGGATGGATGGATGGATGGATGGATGGATGGATGGATGGATGGATGGATGGATGGATGGATGGATGGATGGATGGATGGATGGATGGATGCTTTATTGATCCCGAAGGAAATTTAGCAGCCAGTAGCAGTTTCACAGAAAAAACAAAGTACAACACCCAGTACAAAGAAGTATAAAGAAATAATTCCAATAGTCAAAAAGAATATATACAAGAGCATATGAAAACAAAACTATACAACCTGACTGAGGGTAAAAAGGTAGTGCAGTAATAAATTAGGCAATGTGTAAGAGAAAAACAGGTATCAGTAGATATATTACAGTACTGTGATATTTATTACAAAATAAATAGATGTGCAAAGATTGTATTAAGTAAATGTTAATGTTAAATAGTGTTAAAAAGTGTCCAGGAGTGCAGATGTACACTTTTTAACACTATTTAACATGAACATATATAGTCGCTGTCCAAATGAAACAAGTCTCTCCAAAATGCTAACTTTACAGAAACTGTCTAATTAATGGAAAGGCATTTTTGGAGCATTTTATTGATTTTTATTACATGTATTGACACAATGTAAAGATGGCAGCATGGTGGTGTAGTGGCTACCACTGTCGCTGTTCTGTGTGGAGTGTGTATGTTCTCTCCGTGCTTGAGTGGGTTTCCTCCGGGTACTCCGGTTTCCTCCCACAGTCCAAACACATGCATGTTAGGTTGATCTGTCACTCTAAATTACTGTAGGTGTGAGTCCGTGAGTTAGTGTTGGCCATGCGATGTACTGGCGACCTGTCCATGGTGTATCCCACCTTCACCCGATGACGTTGGGATTGGCTCCAGCCCCCCCCCGTGACTCTGACTAGTGGGATAAAGCAGAAGATGTTTCTTTGGACAGCAAAAATATGAATTTTTGGAATAGTGAGACAGGCAACACACACATTTCTGTTTAAAACCAGCTCTCGTATCATATTTTCTTTTTTTATTTCACTTAAAACATTAAAAAAACAGTGTAAAGGAATAAACTAATTAAACAGTGTAACACTCTCTCTGAACTAACTGAAGTCTCCTCCTAAACAGACACAGCCTACGTCTTTGTCTCTTTAAACACCAAAAAATTACTTTGAAATTAACAAATAAACAAAAGATTAATGATTTGAATTATTTTAGATGAAGATAAAAACAGCAGGCCTGAAAATGCTCAATAAATTCATTGCAATGTCTGCTTTGAACTTCTCGTCTTCTTCAGGACGGGTTCAGTAGGCTGCTGTGTTTCTCTGTAAAAATAATAAACACATTTTAAACAAATAAATAAACAAATTTAGTTGAGTTTGCTGCTCTCTAAGCAGCTAAGCAGCTTTCTTATTAAAACACACCACTGTATGAACAGGTTTGTCAATGCTTACAATAGTATTGCGCCCTTGTGCTACTTGTTAATGTTGGAGTGGAGCTAAAAATGGATTACAACACTGCCATCTAGTGGTCAGAGGTTTTAAACGAAACACACAATGATTTACTGTCTGCCAGAAATCTGTGTATTGATACTTATTTATCGATATATTATTTTCTTTCTAACCCTAACCCCTACTGCTTGAGGTCGGCTAACTTTCGGAGACCAACTGTACACACTATTGTTTTGATTGTGATCCTCTACCTCATACAAGGTCATTAAAGCTGAAGGGGATGACTCAGTATAAGAGTCCTTCACCCCCCAAGTCTTTCTCCAGGGTAACAGTGGAACTAGACACCTGGCACACCTTTCTCTAAACCCAGGTGTCTAGTTTCTTGGAAAGTCTAACGAGGGCAGTGCGTCTGGATCAAGTGGAATTTCACTTTTCCGTACGCGTGTGGCTGTGGATTCGCCAGAGTCTGCACAGATGGAATTGTTCTCCTATTTCTTTTGAATGGCAGTAAACGTTAAGGCTTTAACTCTTCCTGTCGTGTCCATATGATACTAAACACACACATATCAGACAAACATACACAAACACACTCTCTCCTGTGTACAGTGTTAGCAGGCGGAGGGAGCATTTCACATTAGAAAAGATACTCAGTGTTCTGGAAGCATCACTGTTTAATCCAGCATCTCCTGCAGCTCCAGCAGGTTCATACTGACCTCATCCAACTGGCAATGTCAGTGTGTGACATTTCACTGCATATGATAACCTTGTAGTAGGACTGTTATTAATACTGAGCAGTGTAAACATTCTGAAACTTTATATCCGGTATATCAAGATTCAGAGTCTAATATTTATATGTAAGCGTAGATGTTTAGCCCTGCTGGGTCTCTTACACGCACACACAAGCATCCAGTGAAGATCACAATATTCCATTGGAATGTTAGAAGCTGTATAGGTTCATCCAAGATCTACACTCTTATATCCAGTTATGTCTTTATTAGAGCCCATTCAGTGTAAAAATTGGCTGATTGACAGTCTTTTTGGTGGAGGCTAAAATATCACAGATAATTAATTTAGCTACATTTAAAGTTGTTAATTATTTTGAACTGATGAATTTGAACACCAACATGGTTAAAATAACAGAACATGATGTGTCCAAATCTCACCTTTAGAGTGAAAATAACATGTTTCATTTAGGGCTGTGAAATTATTACAACAATAAACCACAATTAATGTTTCGTTTGCTCAAATTTGACTCTTAAGGCATTTTTTTTCTTTTTGAATGGAGCCACTTACAGCTATACGAGTGGATGAAAGAGGTAAACTAAATAAAAACTGGGAAGGGTATACATTTTGGGTATCTGTACCTGCAGTACTAGAATATTTATATTATTTAATATGATAAGCAGTTTGTGTTAATGTAGTGTGAGGATTAAGAACTGTGAGGATAAACTAGTGGCTAAAGCTAGTGGAGTCTAGAATTCAGGTCTAAAATACTTTTGGCCAATATCATGGACACACATATACACACACACACAAATAAATATTTATGGTAGGTATTATAAATGGCTTCAGCTCAGTGCATTCTCTGAGGGTAAAATATTATAACTTCTGTTTTCTCTTCTCTCTCTTTCTTTTTTTTGTAAGTTTGTTTGTTTGTATATATGCTTATGTTTATTTGTTTGCTTTTTTTCATCTCTCCCAATTTTATTGTATTTTTAAATATCCTTTATTCTCCTTGGCTAATCCCTGTTTGTTTGTATGTTTATGGTCCTCCCTCTACACGATGACTACATATACTAAATGAAAACTTGTAATACTAGAAATAAAGAAACATTGGTTCACTGAAGAGGGGGGTGGTGGCAGGCAAATAAAAAAAAAAAAATAAAATATATATATATATATATGGGCTGTCAGTCTTTGTAGCCCCTTAAAATTGCTATTTCACTCACCACAGCACTTCCATATAGTTCAGGCCCCAGTTGTGAGCAGGTGTGTAATGTGATGTAATACATTCAGTTACCTACTTGTACCTGAGATTAGTAGTCTTATAAAGGCTGGGACATGCATGCTGTAAGTATATAGTATGTGTACTGCGCTGAAGGCTGATGCATATGGTGAGTGTTTAAGGCGTGTAAAGGCAGCGCTGACCCCTCCTCTCTCCTCCCCCTGCTGTCCTGCCTGCTCCAGTGCTGAGCTGTTCCTGACTGGAGAGGATTTCCTCTGATTAAAGCAGCAGCAGCAGCAGCCCTCATCTGATTATCTCTCACACTGGCGCCCTAGATCTCCATCTCTCCAGCAAAGCAAGATTACTGACACACCACATTCACCACTGACCCTCTCTCTCTCTCTCTCTCTCTCTCTCTCTCTCTCTCTCTCTCTCTCTCTCTCTCTCTCTCTCTCTCTCTCTCTCTCTCTCTCTGAACCTCTCTCAGTGTAGTTCACAGTAGCTTTATTTGCTTGACTGTACAGGCAGCACCGTGGTGTAGTGGTTAGCATCAGTTCCCGGTCCGGGTGGTTCTGTGTGGAGTGTGTATGTTCTCTCCGTGCTTGAGTAGGTTCCTCCAGGTACTCCGATTTTCTCCCACAGTCCAAACACATGCATGTTAGGTTGATCAGTCACTCTAAACTGCCCGTAGGTGTGAATGTGTGTGTGCGTGAGTGTGTGTTGTCCATGTGATGGACTGGCGACCTGTCCATAGTGATTTCGATCGATAACGCTATGATTGGCTCCAGCCCCGTGACCCCAACTAGCGGGATAAAGCGGAAGATGATTGATGGATGGATGGATGGATTAACAAACACTGTACAAACTAAGGAGAATCAGTTTACATGCACACCGTAATTAGTCACATCCAAAATGATGTTTATGTGTGGAGTACCAGTTAGTAGTATTACTCCAGTCAAAGTGAGACGAGCAGCAGTTTGTTTTCAGTTAAAACTAGTGTTCCACCGATACCGATATCATATCCGTATCGGCGCCGATACTGGCACTTACACACAGTATCGGTATCGCAATAGTGAGCGCCGATACCATGAAGCTTATTGACGCGCATGCGCACCACTAAATGGAGCTTCACTGAAGCCAACAGCATGTCCGCGCTGTGGGAGTATTTCTCGGTTGAGACGGGCAACAGCAAAAATGCCCGCTGCAAAATTTATAACACCAGCATTTTGAGGGGTGGCACGACCAGCAAAGACTTCAATACATCAAATTAAATTAAGCATTTAAAGCGAAACCACAACAAAAAACACAGCAACTTCAACCAAGCAAGCACAAAGAAGCAAGCTAGCACAAAATACAACATATAAAAAGTGGATATAAATATAAATATCGGGATTTATAGCCATATATTGAGCATTTAGGTCAGAGTTGGTATCAGTATCAGTACTCAGTATCAGCAGATACCTGAAAAACTGGTATTGGTATTGGTATCGGTAAGGAAAAAGTGGTATCAGTGCTTCCCCAGACTTGTTACTGTTGACTGTTATAAACTCCATCTTCTCTCCAGACTCTCTATTGAACGTTATAAACTTGTTTATAGCAAGCAGTGTAAAATTCATCTCCTCTCCAGACTTGTTTCTGTTACGCAGTATGAACTTCATCTCCTCTGTACTTAAACATTTTGAATGGAAATGTAATAGTAGCTTTTCTATTTAATGTATTATAAACAGGATTATCCACTTTGCTCAGTTGGATAGATGTCAGACTAGTCTATTCCAGTCGAGCTATTAATTGTATTATTAACAGATTATCAGGCTGCATGTTAACATAAACATGACTAAAGATCTTCTGTGTTTCTTTATTATATGCATTATTATATCCATAATGGCTCATATGTTACTGTTTGCCCAGAGACTCACGTATGAACCCAAACAATCTTTCTTTCTTTTTTATATGTACCATCTTCAACTTCTGGTAATACACTGTTTTCGTTACTGTGCTCTTAAGACATATTATGACATACTATGGTTGTACATTCCAAAGCAAAAAGTTATTTCCATGTATATTATTCCTGTATTCTTCCGTTTCTTTGTCCCATATCAACTCCATTCCAACTCCATATTGTCTGTTTGTGTGATTCAGGCTTGTATACAGCGTTTTCATTGGATGCACAGATTCCAGAAAACTACTGACTTTTCCAGAATTTTTTCCCATAGGGAATGAATACAATGGAAATTTGCATGCTGATTTTAGGAACTTCTGCTCAACCAACATACACTGACTCGGGGCAGACCCCCAACCATAACTGTAGTGTTGGTTCGACCCGCATTCGTTTGTTCTCAGGGCAGATCCCCAAACTCTAATCCACAGACATACTAACCCACACTGTTCTATTTGTCGTTTATTGCTCCCTCGTTCCTCTCATAGAGTCCCATGCATTTTCAAGCCCACACAAACATCATGGTTTTGTTTAACCTACAGCCACAAAACTGCCTCACTGACACCAACACACTGACCCGCGCTCGCCTATTGTCGTTTATTCATCCCTCGTTCCTCACACTGCTTCAGTTGCACAACCATCCTGTGTTTCCTTCAGAGAACGCACTTTTCTAGTTTTCTAGAAAATCTCTGATCTTATTTGCTCTTTGTGACATCACATCACCCTGTCCAATAAAAAAAACGTTTCTCCATTTTTGTCCTTTTTGAGTTTTCTACATCATTTGAACACGCCAGTGGTCGTTTACATTGTCTCTGAATTTCATGATGATTGGACCAATAGAAGTGCTCCAAAACAGCTCTGAAATATTTCTGGTTCCATTGACTCCCATTGAAAGTGAAGTATGTTTTTGGTCTCTCCTGTAAAGTTGCAATTTTGAAGATACTTGTTTTTTATTGGACAGCGACGATATATTTACATGCTGTGTCTTTCTCCCTCTCTTCTTCAGCAGCTGTCCAATGTCCTTCATTTACTCTGTCCTACACGCATCCTGTTTTCTTGCACAGTCATCAAGGGATGAGAGGGACAGGGAGGAGAGAGAGTGACAGTCGTGATAGTGAGAGAAAGAGGAAGGGAAGGGAAAGAGAGAAGTGGTGTGGAAGAGAGAGGGATAGGGAGAGTGAAGCCTATAGCAAGGCTTTAGAAGGGATTGGTTTACAGACTGACTTGGTTCGGCAGGTCGAATCACATCTGCGTAGCTTCTTCTGAGATTTTCTAAGCAGTATATCAGTTTCTAATGGCAGTCGAGGAGCTTCAAGCCTGTCTGTTATTTCTGGACTGAAAGTGGGCTGAACTGTGAGTTCTCCCTCCTCGAACCACCGCGCGCCAGCTCTTTGTTCTTCTTGGACTTAATTGCCAAACACATTCTCGAGGCTTACGTGCTCAGGGGGAAATTAAAGCACTCAATTATTTTTGCTCCAGATGTTAGAAATGACTTTTTAATGGTAACGAAGGGCGACTACAGCGGCGCGTTTAATTGGGTCTTCGTCCTGATCAGTCTGGTGTCAGTAAAGCATGAAATTGCGTACGTTCAGTTTATTATGAGCTATGAACAACGTAGCACTTCAGAACTCGGCCAGTATGAACAAGAGGTGACATTTAATTGGAGAATAATCGTTTTTTCCAAGTTTTTTTGCAGTGATGCATCAGATATCGGGACACGTCCTAAACATTCACCCGTGTGTTGAGCGTTTGTTGGTTTTATCCAGTTTGTGTGGACAGACAAGAGTAAAACGAATATGCTGGCTAGATATTTACCAGTTCAAAGACATTTTTGATGACATTAAAAGAATTTTCCTGTAAGTCAAGTCAAGTTTATTTCTATAGAGCTTTTTACAACGATGCTGTCTCAAAGCAGCTTTACAGAGTTTTGAAAACAGACAGTTACAACATATATCCCCCAGTGAGCAAGCCAGAGACAACGGTGGCAAGAAAAACTCCCTCAACTAGAGGAAGAAACCTTGGGAGGAACCAGACTCACAAGGGGAGACCCAGCCTCCTCTGATCAAACAGTATTTACAGTTTAATAAACTAAACACCAAAGAAAAGAGTATCTGCTTGAAATCTGGATAGCAAAGCTTTAGAAGCTGCACAGGTAGAGGCAGTCTCTGACTGAGGCAGTCTCTGACTGAGGCAGTCTATGACTGAGGCAGTCTATGACTGAGGCTTTATGTAAAGTGGGCGTGAGCTGAAACAGTCCCATCATATCTCAATGCGGGTGAACCTGGATGGCACAGTGATGTAACTGAGGGTGTAGCAGTAGACCCAGATGGAGAGACAGGAGAGCTGGCTGGTGATGGGTGGGTGGAGGCCCTGATGGTCAGTCCTTCAAAGGCATTCAACAGACAGGAGACAGTCATTACCTCAGGAGGAGTAAAGAGAGAAAGTTAGACACATATAACATCATCTCACATTGTATATCAATCAGTCAACCTTTATTTTAACTCGGAAGTGCATTGAGGGCAACCCTCATTTTCAATGTAGCCGAGCATTTACAAGAACAGGGACTGACATGTCAAAGAAAATAAAAATGAAATTTAATCATTACAAATTAAAACAACTGAGAAGAAAGTAGCTAATACAAATTAAAATTAAAAAATAACAGTGAATATAAAAATAGAAATAATTCTCACGCCCTGCCCATCTTCCTCCAGTCTGTTTACGTCCTGTCTGTTCCACCTGTCTCTGTTTACGTTTCTTGTGTTGTCATGTGCTCCTGTGTCTCCGCCCTTGCCCCGCCTCGCTCACCTGTGTCTCATTGTGTTCAGTCCCGTCACCTGTTCCCTCTGGATAACCCCAAGGACGGATTAAGGATAGTCTGGGCAACTCTTTGCCCAGGGATAACCCCCCCCCCAACCCACGCCCCTTGTGATCAAGGGCCCTCTAATGGTATGGCCTGCTCTTCTCTAGGGCCCCCTGGTAGGGGCTCTCATAACCAGGGCCCTCTAAAATTATGCCCCCCTCTTTTCTAGGACTCCTAATAGCCAGAAGTCAAAGCAGTGCCACAACTCCTTGTCCATTTTCATAAGGGGCCCAAAAGCATGGCTAGGGCCCCCAAAAGCATGGCTAGGGCCCCCAAAAGCATGGCTAGGGCTGCCAAAAGGCCTTGGGGTCAAGGTCCCTAAAAGTCAGAGGATCCCTAAAATAAAGGGCCCTTGGAAATAAAAATATATTGAATCATAAATGTTGATAGGCATCGCAAAATGTTTTGGGCCAGGCCTGACCTCAAGGGCCCCTGGGCGCTGGCCCCACTGGCCCATTCAGTAATTGAGCTAGGTTTACCCGTGTTATATATACCCTGTCTTTGTATCCCGTCTGTTTGCCTTTCGTTTCTGTTTGTTTAATAAAAGTATAATTTACTTAAAAGCTTGCGAGTGTGTCCGCCACTCTTTCTTATCTGCTCCAGCCGCCAACCTAACAATAATAATAATAATACTAAAAATAGATAAAAATAAAAGTTAAGATTTAATTAGTAAGAAATTAAGATAAGAGGGTAAGAGATTTATAATAATAATAATAAAAATGTAAAATAAATAAAATTATAATAAAAGCTATAATAAAAATAATAATAATAAAAGAATAAAAAACATTAAAGTAAGATAAAAAGTAATAATACAAAACTAATTGAAACAATAAAATTATAAGAGAAATACAATAATAAATAAAAAATAATGCTAAAGCACGAAATAAAAAATAAGAATAAGTAAGATATAAAACAGGTAAGTAAAACAGGTACATGCTGTCTGAAGGTGGTTAGATATTAAAAGTTTAAAATGATTGAGGGACACCAGTGAGCTGAGTTTTAGTGTTTCCTGTAGTAGATTCCAGCTCTCTGGTGCATTGTAGCATGATCTGCTCATGATGTATAATCTATTCCATTGTATATAACGCTTGGGGTTGCAAAATTCCATGAATTTTCAAAGTTGGGAAATTTACCATGGGTATTAATGGGAATTAACAGGAATTAATGGGAATAAAATAGGAATATTCAAAGCTAAAGGTGAGAAACATACATATAGTTGATAAAAATATACTGAAGCATAATCTTGGCTAAGATAATTAGATATGATACCAAAACCAAAGTCCCAGGCACATGGCACATTACACACTGAAGGGCTACTGAGACCACATGCACTGTTCATTCCTTCATCACGTGTACCGCATATGTCCAGATGATTTCTGGACATGATCAGTGTTTAGAACAAAAAATGTATAATATATGGTCACTGTCCAATGAAAAACAAGTCTTCACTTTCAATGTAAGTCAATGGAACCAGAAACCATTTTGAAGCATTTCTATTGGTCCAGTCTTCATGAAATTGTGACACAATGTAAATGGCTGTTGTAGATATATGTTCTTCTTTGAACAGCGACAATATGTTGATGTCGGTCACACACTTCAAATAAAACATATGTATTAAATATCTGTGTATAATCTGGGATGGCCTGGCTCTAACAGTCACTGTTGTAGGTGTAACTTCCACTGTCTTCCATCCCTGATACATTACCCTGCAGTGAACTCATTCATTTGAAGTGTATATAGTGAACAACCCATTTGAGCATGATCTCTCTGCACATTCACTGTCATATCCAGCGCTGGGTCCTCGGTCCAGCCTGGCCTAGTTCTGCTTTGGGAAGCGGGACAATGCTAACAGTGTGCTGCTGTCTGATGACCACTCCAGCGAGTGAAGTGTGGACATAGCCAAAGCCCCTGCTGAGATCACGCCAAACTCCAGCCGTGTGAGAGAGTTTTTCACTGGCTTTGTTCTGGACTAAACTCAGCGGTCAGTTCCTGAGTGACTGTATATTCAGACAAAATTGAGGAAAAAGTTACTTTGGGATATTTAACATTGTTGTATTGCACTTTTTTAAAAACAAAGAAATAAAAATGTTAAAAATGTTCAAAGATAAACAATTTAAAAACGGTTGTTCATTTGAATCATCCGTCAGTGACCCGTCAGTCGAAGAAGATTCTGAAGATCAGTTGAGAAGAGATTCAGTTGTAAATGAACTTATAATTCTAAGAGCCATAATAATGTTTTTATTTTATTTTATGTCTTCTAAGAAAATAATTTGTGGCCGTTATTTATTTAACAAGCATTAATGTCTTTTTGAAAATAAATAAACAAATAAACAAAAAGTTTATTGGTAGCATTTCTCTTCTAATTCTGGATCAAACATGTGTTGTACTGTGATGCAAATACAGCACGACGTATGACTGTACACTCTACTGTGGTGCTTACTACATGTGCTCAATATAAAAACATACGTATATGGTCCGATCTATAAGTATTTGGACAGTGACAGAATTTTTGTAGTTTGCCAATATACACCACCACAATTGAAAGGCAGTTACTACATGGTAGGCTTTCTGCTTTAATTCCCAGGCTCATAAGTATTTGGACAAACCCACATAATTCTGAATACAGATATTTAACTGATATTTTTAAGTTAGCGCTACAAAACACAAATATCGGCCGATGCTGATATATTAAAAAATGGCAAATATCGGCCCGATGTATCAGTTCATCCCTAGTTTGTATGTAGGTACTGCGTGCTCTGGACTTGAGGTTGATTCATTTAGTGGGCTGGTAAGGTGAGTGAAGACGGAGGACTGTATGGGGTGTAATTCAACTCTGTTAAAAGAATGTTTTTAACAATTGGATGCAAATCCTTTGCAAGTCTGGATCCCTTAGACATCACTTTACTCTCAGTTGCTGCTTATTTCTGGGTCTTTCCGCCTTCAGTTTTGTCTTCAGTAAGTTAAATGCATGCTCAGGTGAGTTGTTCAGGTGATTAACTTTTAAGAACACACTGCTTCTTTGCTTTAGGAAGGGTTGGGTTGTGTTTACAGTATGTTTTGGGTCATTGTGTGTCTGTGCTGTGAGGCTCTGTCCTATTGGTTTAGCAGAATTTGACTGAATCTGAGCAGAAAAGTACAGGTCACAATGATACACTTCAGAATTCATCCTGTTCCTTCAATCAGCACCATAAACAGCAGTGACCCACTTCCACTGGCAGCCATACATGCCCAGGCCATAATAATGCCTCCACAATGTTTAACAGATGATGAGGTTTGTATCGTAATGTAAATCCACTGTGTTTACGTTCGTGACAGCCTCTCTTGATTGTAGACAATCTCCTGTAAAATGTCCTTGACTTGAATTGAAGGAACGAATTCTGAAGTCATTCACTTCAGTTGGCTTATTTGGCCCTCTAGGTCTATTGGCGCTAACTTTTTGGCCTCTCCTAAAGTTTCTGCTGTCTCTCTGATGGCTTACTTTTGATTCTTCAGCCTAACGATGGCCCACTTCTCATGCATTGACACCTCGGTACACCGCAAATCAAGAGCTTCCAAGAACAACCACCAAATCCATATTTAACAATTGGAACCAACTCTAGACCTTAGTTTGACTTAATGAGTAAACAGGCCACACCTGGCCATAACACTTGTTATCAGTCAACTGTCCAATTATTTTTGAGCCTGTGAAATTGAGAGACTGTGTACAAAATGCCTGTAATTCCTATATGTTAATGCAAATCACATCTTGAGTGCTGCATTTCAAATCCAGGCAAATTACAGAATGTGTGTTACTGTCCCGATACTTATGGAACTGACTGATCTATACTCTCTCTACCCTGAACTTCCTTATTACCTGAGAATAGCTGTGAGTGTGTTAACCTGTGTCAAATAATATCTCACTCCTAAAAGCAAGTTGATAGGAGACCCGTCCTGATCAGGCTCTGGCGAGGAGCAGATGATTGAAGTGCTGTTACTCATCTACAGGTGGCAGCAGAGCCCACTTCTCAAAGCCAGAGGAAGTGAGTAGGGCTTGTTTTCTGCCTAGTTGTCAGTGAAGTTATAGTGTTTACAGGGGATGAAAGGTTCTCTTATTCTATCGTGCTTACGTGGCTATAGTCTCTCTCTCTCTCGGTCTCTCACTCTTTTGTCCTCCTCCTGCTGAAACGTAGGACGCATGCTGTTTAATTGTTCCAAATTTTCCATTTTTCCCCTTTTTTTGTAATGATCATTACCATATGCTCCTCTGTTTGTGGAAGAGTGTGCACAACAGTGCCCTCGTGTCTGTCCCAGTTTCACGTCATAGTGTGTGATTTTTTTTAATCAGTTTTCTGAAAATTCCTCATTTTCTTGTGTTAATGAGTTATGAGTGTTGGTCTTTGTGAATTTGTGTGTGTGTGAGTGTAAAAGTATGAAGATGTGTGATGTCTAAGCATGACGTATCTGCTCTCCTCTGATGTCTCTGCGTTTGTGCTGGTTTGTATGTGGTATAGTGTGTCGAGTGGGAGAGAGAGGGATGTATCATTGTGGAGTCTGACGTCAGCACCCCTGTGGTTATGTCCAGCTCTGTAATGGAATCCAGATTCTGAGTATTCTCAGAACTCCAGACCGTACCCTCTGGGAGCAACAATGAGGCAATCAAACATCGGCCTTCATGTCAGCATGTCCTACGCAACGCTTTGTTGGTGCAGAGAAGAAGCACGTGCAGCCCATAAGAAACACATACGACGTGAAGCAGCTTTAATTTTTCTAAACCTTTAAAGTCTAAGGACCTGTCAGCAGGCCATCCCTGGCCATCTCTGCTTCTGCTGGACCTCACTGCTCCGGCTGGCCCTCTCTGCTCACGCTGGCCCTCTCTGCTCCTGCTGGACCTCACTGCTCCTGCTGGCCCTCTCTGCTCACACTGGCCATCTCTGCTCCCGCTGGCCATCTCTGCTCCCGCTGGGCCTCTCTGCTCACTCTGGCCCTCTCAACTCCTGCTGGCCCTCTCTGCTCCCGCTGGCCCTCTCTGCTTCTACTGGCCCTCTCTGCTCCCACTGGCCCTCACTGCTCCTGCTGGCCTTCTCTGCTCTCGCTGGACCTCTCTGTTCCTGCTGCCCTCTCTGCTCCCACTGGCCCTCACTGCTCCTGCTGGCCTTCTCTGCTCTCGCTGGACCTCTCTGCTCCTGCTGGCCTTCTCTGCTCCCGCTGGCCCTCTCTGCTCCTGCTGGCCTTCTCTGCTCCCGCTGGCCTTCTCTGCTCCCGCTGGCCCTCTCTGCTCCTGCTGGCCTTCTCTGCTCCCACTGGCCCTCACTGCTCCTGCTGCCCTCTCTGCTCACACTGGCCCTCACTGCTCCTGCTGGCCTTCTCTGCTCTCGCTGGCCCTCTCTGCTCACACTGGCCCTCACTGCTCCTGCTGGCCTTCTCTGCTCCCGCTGGCCCTCTCTGCTCCTGCTGCCCTCTCTGCTCACACTGGCCCTCACTGCTCCTGCTGGCCTTCTCTGCTCTCGCTGGCCCTCTCTGCTCACACTGGCCCTCACTGCTCCTGCTGGCCTTCTCTGCTCTCGCTGGACCTCTCTGCTCCTGTGCAAGTGTTTTAGTTGACTAACCCAAGTGGCTAATGCCAGAACAGTAAACAAGCTAGACATTTAAAAAAAGAAAATTTATTGGAAGATATTCATGTTGGAGAGGGAGGCTTTTAAAATCTGTAATATTTAGAAATCATAAATTTACTAAAAAAAATAGTATTTAATGCCAATTTAAATATAAAGGAAATTAACAAATAAACAAATAAATGTATGCCTGCGGCACGCACACAGGCTACGTAAAAAAAAGCAAGTCAGATAATAAAGTGAGTCAGAGAGTGAAGTAAGTCAGAGACTAAAGCGAGTCGGAGAAAGAATACAGGGTTTTAACCAGGAATGGAGAGACATATACTTTTATTCTTCTCACAGGCAGCTCTAAACCAACAGGTCCAGATGTGAAACAAGATTAACTTTTTCTATAAATACTTTCAGGTGCACTTTTTTTCAAAAGCATTCTGGTTTTTTTTTTAATGTAGACCAATTTATTTGAAGTTTTATAAATAATTTATTCAGTTTAATATTTAAAACAATAAATATTGCTGCAATGTTTATAGTAATTATATAAAGGAAATTAATTAATGAATAAATAAATGTTTGCTAAAATAAAAAATTATAAAAAGTTAAACAGTAATAACAGTCATGAAGTCATTAAATAATGTATTTATTTTGCTTCTTGGCTTCTTTAAAAGTGGAGACTTTAGTAAACAATTGAAATACTGTGTAATCTGATTTACCTTTCATTCAGCAACAATTGTCAGGAATATAAACAAAAACAGTTTAATAATTTAAATGATGAATTTTTAAAATCAGGTTTTGTCTGACATTATTTATTTTATTTTTTATTTATTCGGAAACAGAAACATTATATAATAGATTAGTTATGGAGTAAATTGGTTATATAGTATAATGGTTATATAATATAACCAAAAGTCTCAAATAGGAGTTCTGGTTTGATGTTTAGGTCTTTATTAGCCCCAAGACTAAAACATCAAGCCTGACCTTCTTTTTGAGTCTTTAGGTTATACTAAATACTATACTCTATATACTAATGTGGACACAAACTGATAAACTGTTGAGAATGATTTAATGTTGACAGTGTTTATTTTAAGCAGCAGAGCTTTTCTTGTCTTTACGGTATACAAGCTTTGTGGTGCTGTAAACTCACAGACCAATCGCGGGCATTGTAAGATCAACAAAGGTGCTCCTCAGCCAATCAGATCTGTGCAGATTCGGGCCTGCGGCACGCACACTGGCAAGGTACGAAGCTAGAAGCAGCAGTCAGGGAATAAGGTGAGTCAGAGAATAAAGTAAGTTAGATAGTAAAGCGAGTCAGAGAGTAAAGCGAGTCAGAGACTAAAGCGAGTCGGAGAAAGAATAACGTGCTCTAAAAAATGAAAAGTTGATATCGATTGTTTTAACCAGGAATGGAGAGACATAGATGTTTATTCTTCCCACAGGCAACCAACAGGTCCAGATGTGAAACTGAGTTAACAAGAAGACGCACGTTTTATTTACTTTCTCTATAAATAAGCACTTTCAGATGCACTTTTTAAATGTAGACCATTTTATTAGAATTATTATAAAAAATTCATTCAGTTCAGTATTTAAACAGTAAATATACTGAAATATACTGAACGGTATGTGTGATGTGTTGGTGTTTCAGTAGCTGATGGTATAAGATGCTGATACTAGACTACTTCAGTAAACAGGATACACCACTGAATCAGAACACACGTTAGAGATGATGACGGTCCAGACCTTGGCCTGAGGAGATCTCCTCTAACTGGACCTTACTGACTCTAATTAAATACTCCTGTACTAAAGTACTGGTTATACTATACAGCGTTATTCTAATATGTCAAGTTCTCTTTGAATAAACTTTGAATACACACAATTACACATTTCCACCAGAACAATCCCCAGAACTCACTCTGCTATTGAATGTTCTATGAATTAATTACAGTTAGAGATATTAAGGTACTTAAATGACGCTAAAACTGAACAGACGAGAATGAGACTGAAGTTACGCCGACCTCCGTCTTAGACTGTCTCTATGTTGAAGTTATCTAGTTAGCTAAGGAATCCAGCTTTGTGTAAGAAGATCTGAAGCTCTTTTCCATTCCAGTCCAGTTCATGTACCAGTCACTGCTCTGCGGAGTGTCCAAACCCACAAATCTGTTAAAGACTGAAAGCAGATCTGATGTGAACCTTTCATCTTCCTGTCTAAGCGTAGCCATGGGCGTCTGCATCCGACCAAATCTGATTTGTGCATTAGAGCCGGGAGTGTAAATATAGCCTCCTGTATCTACTGTGTATGTCCTGTTTCTGTTCATTTGTGGAATTTTGGGCTTATTAATACAGTTCTTATCTAGCCATAGGCTTCAAATCACTCGGAATCAGCTGTTTCGCTTCGCTCTTATTATTGTTTCCATTTAAAAAGTTGGATTGTTGTAATTACTCATGCTCTTTGAAGCGGCTGAAGCTACCAAGTATAATATTTTCATATCAAAGTATATCCTCGAGATATAATCAGTGGGCACTGTGTTTTGGGACCAAAAAGCGTGAACCAAGGAACAGATCGCTTTGATCTCTTTGTCTTTATGACTGTGACGTGACATGTGCTCGGGGGTGTGTGTAAGACACAGAGAGAGAGAGAGAGAGAGAGAGTTTAATATTGAAGTAAGGTTCCAGTATCAAAGGCTGATAGTAATGAAAGCTGTTAGTTTGCGTTAGCGTTTATTAGACTAATTGCATTCAGTGGTCAGTCCAATGGGAAATGCCCTACAGGACTTAAAAGACACTGCTTTACCACATTATAGCAAATACGAACTGATCTAATTCACTGTCTCTAATTCACTGTTTACAGTAAATTACATCCCTTTACATTACATCCCCCCTTACATCCCTTTGAGTTGAATTACACCCCAGTACATTTTCATACAGGCCTCCATCCTCACTTGCCTTACATACCCACAATATGAATCAACCTTAAGTCCAGAGCATGCAGTACCTACATACAAACTAGATATCGATCGATATATTGGGCTGATATTTGCCATTTTTTTATATATCGACACTGACCGATATTTGTGATTTGTAGCGCTGATACATTATACAAATGATACAATTGTTCAGATAAAAATGGTCTCAAATGTATCATCTACATATTGAGTAATACAATCATTAAAATGTTACTGCAATGGGAGAGAGAGAGAGAGAGAGGGAGAGTTTGCGAGCAAGAGAGGACGGCATTAATGTTTCACAACGTTCCAATAAATATGAATGAAATAAATAAAACACATAAACAGAAATAAATTGTCCAATAACAAAAACACATTACAAATGACCACATATCATGAGAGTATTTTTATTATTTATTAACATTAGAAACGTACGGAATCCATACATAAGTGCACCAGTACTTCCTTTTCTGGTCCTACAGTGGAGGTTACGTGATTTCCAGCTCCATCGTAAAGGTGGCTCCTAGCAGAGGTTGCCCAACATGCTGCAGGCAGATAGTTTTGGAAACTTTTAGAACTGGTCGGCCGAATAAGTTAAAATAACGAATAGTTTATAGCTATCAGAGAGGTTTTTAATCACACAGTTAAGTTTTTCTAGTTCCTAGTAGAACCAGAGTCGATGTTGTACTGCTTAGCTCCGGGGCTAAAGCTAACTGCTCTAGTGTTAATACACACATTAACACGTTACTGTTACACAGAGAGTCTCTCCGGAGCAGACCGAGTATCCCAGATATTACTCAGCTTCCAGCACTCGAGACTAACGGAACTAAAGAAAGAGTGAGGCACTCTTTCTAACTCCAGCAAACATGTCAGCTGTGTGGACGTATGCAGTTTTTAAAGCATGTGTTAGTTCGGGGTATGAAGAGATGTATGTTACACTCTTTCAGCAGTAATATGGTCATTCTGTATTTTTTGAGGGTGCAGATAAAAATATTTTCTTTTTTCTTTTTAAGTCAGTGTTTAATAAATGATGTTAAATTCAGAAATGTTGTACTTCCACTTATTATTAGTGGGGCATTTTAGCAAATAAAGTGGAAAACTTCTAGATATCAGCCCTGACCTCTAAACTTTGGCATCAGCTATAGAAAAACCCATATCGGTCAATCTCTGATTACTAAACCATGCACATGCATGTAATTGAATGTACAATATGATGCAAAATATGATGCATTAATTTTAGGTTGATTAAATGTTTGTGTTAAAAGATTTATTGAGAGATAAAGACACAATGGCACGTCTAACAACTGGACAGGACTTGCTTCCCATTCTCCTCTGGTCGACAACAAATAGCATAAACAGAGCATACGATTTCACAGTTGGTATATAATATTGATTATTATTGATATAAAGGGAAAAAAGAAACAAAGTGATTGGACAGAAGTTTTTAGATAATCAGAGACAACCAATAGCTACTGTTATATGTCACAGTGAGATATAGATTGATTACAACTGTCACTGTATTGTGAGGCAGGGGAGGCAATAGCTGTCTGTACTTTAACAATTTAAGGCTGTGTGGGCACCAGTATCATCAGGAGGTTAGTGAGTGGCATGCAGGTTTCTGCACAGCATTGGACAGCAAGAAGGTGGGAGGTCAGACTGGTCCATAAGAACCAGACCACACAGCATGGACAGCTGTTCAGCTTAGCAATGAAACACACAGGCAGGTAGTTCTGTTAGAAAGGACGGAGAACAGAATATATAGTTAACGTTGTGCTGCAGGGACTCCGGGAGGCCTGGCCATTACAGCATAACTAAAAAGAGAGAGCCGGTGGACATGAGGGCTTCCTGAAATGTCAGCACAGCTCAGCCACATGGTCAACAAACTCGAGTGAGTGTGTGAGAGCAGCGCAGCGACAGCATCAACATTCTCGATTCGCCATAATACCCTGTGTCAGTGAACTCCAGATTTACACCTATTATTTAACAGGAGTATAGCAACCAAGCAGCTGGTGGGCTGACCTAAATGTGTTACTGGGATTGTGGAAGGTCAGTCTAAGACTGACCTGTACAGGTGTGAAAAAAATGACCTGCTGAATTATTAAAAAAAAAAACTAAAACTAAACGTCTTCTTAAAAACTGGAGAGTATTTTGCTCTAAAAGAAGTTACTGCAGTAAAAATATGAGATGCAATATACATGACTTTACTTTTCTATAGTAAAGCCCATGTGAAATGCTAAGCCTCTGTTGTTTATATATTGCTTCCTTTCTAACAAGAGTATATGAGGATTTTCATTTAAAAAAGAAAAACTGAGTTTCTGTCACAACTGAACACTATCCACTTTGAAATAGACAGATAGAAACATACATACACTACCGCTCAAAAGTTTGGGATCACAGTGAAATGTTCTTGTTTTCAATGGAGTATCTTCTTCCTTAACACAACAATGGACTGACGGGTCTCTAAAGAAAGTTGTTTCTTTCTGGTCATTGTGAGTCGATCAGCAAGCCATCAACTGCTGATGCTTCAGATACTAAACTAACCTAGAATGTTGTTCCCTTTTATACTCACTTATTAGTAGAATGTTTTTCAGCTGTGCATCACAATTGAGCAAGAGTGTCCTAACAACCAATTAGTCCAATAACATCCTTAACTTGGATTGGTGGTCGTACCAGGAGATTTAGACAGAGGACTGAGAATTACTGATAATAGAACTATATGCAAAATAAGCCTCTATACAAAAATATTTGTATTCTTTAACAATCATCTGATACACTTACATTAATTGTGAAATGGACAATATTGTTTGTGAATTGCATGAAAATAGCATGAAATGAAATTCTAAAGTGATCCTAAACTGAGCGGTAGTGTACATACATACATACTTCATTGATCTTGTATTCCACAAGTGCACAAGGTAAGACATTATAAAATAAATAGAATATACAAAATAGAAATAGATATGTAACGAAGGCACGGATATATTGCTTTCTATCACAGCTATCATGTGAGCACAGTTTAATATGCACACACATTACTGTTCCATAGTGAAGTATAGGCCAAAAAGAACATCAGGAGCTCTACTACTGCAGTTTTATGTAATTTAATCTTTATTTATTGACCTTTGCTTCAGTCATGCAGACAGAACAGTGAAATGTGAGTACAGTAGACTAATGTAAACACAAAGCAATAGATTTTTCATTTAGGCGTATATTCTGCATCACTATGGATCAGGAACGTCACGTGTGCTTTGCATTTGACTTGTTTTTCCACTGAAGTCAATGCATTTCAGTTTCATTTCCAGAGAGAACAATTGCTTACTTACTTAAATACTTCATTTCTGCCTTAATATGATGTTTTTGCAGTCGTGTGTAATGAACATATAATTATAATATTTATAATTAATTTGCAGACTACAGTATATTACCCCCACGTCCTGTAGAAGCCTTAGAGCTACACGTACTGACAGTAAAATATCAGAGCAGTGAAGGACTTTGTAGTGTCTGTGGGTGCACACAGCCTTTCCATTAGATCCTGACATCATGTCAGCCCTGATTTTCTGAATCATCCAGTCTGAAGTAGGTGAGCGTGTCAGTTCTTATTGAAATATTAATACATGCATGTGCGAGAGCTTGTGTGTGCGAAAAAGCCTTCCTGCTCGTGGCTTCCATGAGTGTTCACTTTTTTAACGTTATGCTCGATCACTCATGTCCAAATGCATCAGCTTGGCTGCGCCATCCCTCCTCCGATGTGACTGTATCTCTCTAGTGTGCGCGTCTGGGCAGTTTTGTGAATGTACTTTGCAGGCTTGATGCTTCTGTGCCGTCAGATGTAGGTCAGGGAGCACAAGAGAGCAGTGTTACGAGGAGAGTGCAGGAGAGATGGACAGAATAGAGAGAAAGCCAGAGAGAGAGACGGAGAGAGAGAGAGAGAGAGAGAGCAGCCGAGGAGTAGACGCCCAGCGCTGACTGAGGAAGCAACTCATCACTCTCTCCTCTTCTTTTCCTCATCCTTCACTCTCTCTCTCTCTGTCTCTCTCTCATCCCTGACTGGACCGAGGGCGATCCCTCTCATCCGGAAAGCAACGCAGACGCTGGACCATGACTCGTCCTTGGACTTGAACTATCTCAGGCTTGCATACGTTCTTCTGAACTCAGAAATCAGTAAAGAAGCTGGACAGACTGACACCGTTTTGAAGACCCAGCCTGCATGGATGCCTCTCTCCTGATCTGTTTTCAGCTGAGCTCCAGGGTGGAGATTATTTTGCTGGGGCAGAAGCTCTAAAATCTGGACAGCTTCTGCAGCTGCCAAGAGACTTGAACCAGAAGCTTAAGGAAGCCCTGGAGGACCTCCAACGAAGACCTGTGTGGGACTGGAGCAGCACTGCCAGAAGAGCCCTGATAGGAACTCCCAACAACTCTGTGAATGCATTTGTGTGCATGGGCAATGGGTTGTGCAGCAAGTGTGGTCTTATGGGAAGGCTTGAGGACTTTGCTGAACAGGAACTGTGCCTATGTATGTAAGCCAGAGCTTGAGGCAGCGGAGGTAGCCGAAGATCCGTGTGCAGAGAGCCGCAGAGGGTCGCTGGCACCAACGCCAACAGCAGCACCGGTAATGCATGTGTGGTGTGTGCACTGGAGAAAGTGATGCATTGAATTTACTTTGGGTTTTAATGAGTTCATAATAATCAAATATATTACACCAACATGACTTTCTGACCGGTGTTGATGTAATATGTTTTATTATTTTAATATTGTGGAAATTATATGGACATTTGAGACTTTTTAGACTGAAGGTTTGTTGCAAAAATCTATTTTAATGGTCTACAATTCTGAAAACTGATCATTTTAGCTGATAAAATTTTATTTGAATCTTAATTATAGACTCCAATATGCTAATAGTGTTGTAGTGAAGTTTAACAGTTCTTTATTGATGGATATGATTATCAGTTCTCAGCTGTCACATTGCTGAAGCTCAAAAAAACAGCAGAAATCCACAAATTTTGTTGGTCTGTTGCAACAATTCAATTCAACTTAAGCGCTTTTTAACAAGAGTCTTGTCACAAAGCAGATTTACAGAAGTTTGAAAAGTACAGTTACAATATGTATCTTTTTATTTATCATTTTTTTCATTAGTTATCTTCATCATTCTATCTATTCATGTTATTTTCATACTCCCAATTAGGTTATTGGCAGTATTTTCATTGATTCTCTCAATGATGTCTGATATTATCGGCCAGTCAATACATCTACTAGCCTAGTTTAAAGAAGTTGTAGGCTTTAATGTAAATGTTTTCACTGAAATAAGAGCAGCTTTACATGTATTTGTACATCAAATGTGTACATCATTTTTATAATACCTAAAATGTATACCATCAAAATCATTATACGCAAAGATAGCGGTTTATATTTTATTTGTGTGGTTAATGATGCACACATTTGAATTAAATAAATGTAAAGCTGTATTTTGATTATTATTGACCGATAGTATCGGTCAGAACCCAGTTCAATTTAATTTATTTTATAAGCGTTTCTGTATGTCACAGCTGTCAAAACAATTTCCATTTTTGTTAAATTTCAGTTTTAAACATAATTTTAAAATGCCCTTTAGGTTGTGTGTAAATTTCATGAGGAATGAACTAAACCAAATGGCTCATGGTTACATTGGCTTACATTAAAAATAAATTTCGTTCTCTTGTAGAGTTAGCATTTTGGAGATATGACGTTTCAACAGCAGCGATGTGTTTTAAACCAAAAATATGTATTGAAAATAGGTGCTGCATTCCATTTACTAGATTCACATGTGTCCATAATTTCTAAATGACTACAATATATTACACCAAAACAACAAACTAGCTAAGATGGATAAATTTTATTCATATGGAAAATCACATGTGGATTTTAATTAAAATCGAAGTTTCACTTTTAGGCACTTTTAGGGACATTTCTACATTTAACAAGACACAAAGCTTTTATTTGTTCAGCAAAACACTATTTTATTTATATATATGTATATGTATATATATATATATATATAAACAGTATTAATACAGTAAGTAGTAGGAGTCGAGTTTTACTCCTTAGCTCCAGGGCTAAAGCTAACTGTTCTAATGTAATACACACGTTTATAGGTTATTGTTACACAGCGTGTCTCTCTGGAGCAGCCAGAGCTTCCCAGATATTACTCAGCTTCCAGCTCTCTTGTATCGTGCACACTGTTTCTATTTTTCTCTCTCTCTCTCTCTCTCTCTCTCTCTCTCTCTCTCTCTCTCTCTCTCTGTAACTGCAGTGAACATGGCTGTGTGGAAGTGTTTTTTAATGCACTTCTTAATAACTGGTTAGTTTTGAACATAAAGAGATGTACTTCACACTCTTTCAGCAGTAATGTGGTCGTACTGTATTTTTTGGGGTGGGCAGATGAAAATATTCAGTTTTTTCTTGTTAAGTCAGTGTTTAATAAATTATATTAAGTTCAGAAATGTTGTGCATCCACTTCTTGTTATTAATAGTGTGACATTTTGGCAGCAAATAAATAAAAAAAAAATTCTAGATATCGTCCCTAAAAATCGGCAGCACATATCGGCCATCGGCTGACATCTGATCTCTAGTAAGCAGTGCTTTTACATTCGTCAGTGTGTTTATTTAACCCTTTCCAAGCTTCTCCTTGTGGAAACAACCCAGTATTATTTACAGTTCTCATCTAATACCTGCTTTAACTGCTCAGTACTTCATTAAGCTAAATCAAGATTGCTGCTGAAGGAACTGAATACATTCATACAATGTCTGGGGCGTCCAGGAGAAATCTGGAACTACACTTTGTTCTTCAAACTGGAGCTCAAGATCTGATCTACTTCTCTCACAATAAGATATTTATGTTACTTTATATTGTATGTATGATTATTTACATCTGTTCTAATCAGATCTGGTGTTCTTACTGGTGAACATACACTTATTGCGAAGATAAAGGGTTTTAACCAATCAGCTTAAGTGCCTAAGACCTTTGTACGGTAGTGTATATATAGTGTATATGTGCTGGCAGGGCTGGGATGTTTCTAGTATAGAACACATGCCATATAAAGTGGATCAAGCACTAAAAGTTGCTGCTGATGTTGGTTCTGCTAAGTATTACTCAGCATCCTGTGTCTTAAAGTAGCAGCCTGCTGAGAGGCTGCGTTTCTCATGGCTATGAGCCTGTGGGTGGACAGCATGTAGAAAATGTGTGGCGTACAGAGAGCAGGTCGATAGTAACTGCTTGCAAGTGTGTATGTTTGAGCTTTTAGTGCAAGTTCAGCAGCAGCTTCTAAATTATGCAGCACCAGTCAAGCATTATCGTCTGGGACTTTCTCCACAGTGTTTATATCACTGGAACACGACTGTGTTGTTGTATTATTAAATACTGATCCTTTACTCGGTTGTTAACTAGAGATGGACCGATCAGCGGTTTTGAGGTTGATTCCGATCGCCGATCACCTTTATACATAGCCAATACCGATCGAGGGCGGGGCTATATGCCACAGCAGGGCTACATATTATTAGCGCAAGCAAGTCATGAAACATGGTCTAAACTGGTTTATTACCATTTTGAATGAGCTCATATGAAACAGTATAATATTTTAACTAAATTAGAAGTTGGTCTATGTGGGAGTAAACCACTTGATAAGCTCCAGAAGAGCCACATCTGAAAAGTATCTCTACTAGGAACAGCAGAGCGTAGATCCAGGTGGAACATTAAGCAGCAGAATGAACGTCTTCTACAGCCGAGAAGAGCTGCTTATCTAGAACTATAAACTCAATCACTCTGGCTGTGGTTCTTTAGCTCTCTGGCTGTTTCTGCTGCTGTTCTGTTTGTACCGGTCAGATCTGGTCTGTAGGTGTTCTGGGTTGTTTGTTTTGTGTTAGCTGTGTGTGCTAGCTCTGCTGTTTACTGATACTCACTGTATTCAGCTGTGTGGTGTCTCTGAAGTGTGTATCAGATTAATAGTGTTAAATGTCTTTGTCTTGGTTTCTCCGTGAGAGACGCTGATGTTACTAATTTTATAGATGTTATAAACTGTCCTGGATGAGTTTGAGTCACATACGGTAACAAACTGACAGACGGACGATGTTTTCTTTCCATACATGCGGTGAACGCTTAAACTGTTCTCGCGAAGCCGCTGCTTTAGTCAGTCTGTGGAAAATGAAACGTTAGGTATTTGCACCTAGTGGTTCAGATAGGAATTGCAGGGAGTTGGCTGGAGAGGGTTTCACGCAGGGCTTTAATTAATCGCTTTAATTACCGGCATTAATCGGCTCTCGAGATCGGCTAAATTGGAGAAATATCGGCCGATCACATATTTTGATTAAAAATGTGCCAATACCGATACATAGCCGATCGATCCTTGCACTACCATCACATCATATAAATGGCAAATCTTTGTCAACTCTGTTTATAAAATATACTTTTTAATGTTTATTTAGGGACTTGCGTCTATACATGCACTGGTCAGTGCTTACGTTATCTCAGGTCTGGTTGTAGGAGAATGGATGGATGGAGAGAGAGAAAGAGAGAGAGAGAGAGGGAGATGGAGATGGACGAATGGTGAAAGACTGTATAATGACAAAAGCAGATTAACGGCATCTCCATGCGCACGGCATTACCTCAGTGACCTCTTAGCTCTGAGAAAGAGATCAATCTGTGAGTGAAGCCCAGAACACAGACCATTCGCTTTTCCGTAACGTAGACACTACATCAGCTGATCAATGACGCTTAGGCCTTTTTTTCCTTTTCTTTTCTTTTCTTACTCTACAACGTTTAATAATAGCAATGGAATAATCATACTGCTAAAAGCAAACAAGAGTACAAATATTCAGACAGTGGACACGTTTTGATGCTATCATGCTATTTTCCAAGACAACACTGTGGGGGCATTTTAGTGTATCTAAAACGTTTGGCTGGTAGTGTATCTAAAACGTTTGACTGGTAGTGTATCTAAAACGTTTGGCTGGTAGTGTATCTAAAACGTTTGGCTGGTAGTGTTACTAAAACGTTTGACTGGTAGTGTATCTAAAACGTTTGACTGGTAGTGTATCTAAAACGTTTGTCTGGTATTGTATCTAAAACATTGACTGGTAGTGTATCTAAAACGTTTGACTGGTAGTGTATCTAAAACGTTTGTCTGGTAGTGTATCTAAAACGTTTGACTGGTAGTGTATCTAAAACGTTTGACTGGTAGTGTATCTAAAACGTTTGGCTGGTAGTGTATCTAAAACGTTTGACTGGTAGTGTATCTAAAACGTTTGTCTGGTAGTGTATCTAAAACGTTTGGCTGGTAGTGTATCTAAAACGTTTGGCTGGTAGTGTATCTAAAACGTTTGACTGGTAGTGTTCTAAAACGTTTGACTGGTAGTGTATCTAAAACGTTTGACTGGTAGTGTATTTAAAACGTTTGGTTGGTAGTGTATCTAAAACGTTTGTCTGGTAGTGTATCTAAAACGTTTGGTTGGTAGTGTATCTAAAACGTTTGGTTGTTAGAACAAAAATCTTTGCCACACCAGAAAACCTGTCCAAAAAACATCATTGGACTAGCGATGCCCAAACTTTTGCTTTGGACTGTAATTCAATACTCCAGTCAGTAAGATTGTCGGTTGTCTAATGTTAGTTATCAAATATGGTGAATCTCATCACGCAGACACATCATAAAATCTTTAAATGTGAGTGAACCTCGCCATATCAGTGGTGTTGGATCTTTGGTGGTATGCCATTACTTGTCTACCTGTGCTTTATCTACAGCAGCTTTTCAGATATTAATAAATCTGCAGGGCCTTAATTAGGATTTGGTCATTTCAAACATGTTCATGGACACGACGAGCATTTCAGGGCAAAAGTTTTAAAGTTTAAGACTTTGTTCATTTCAATCTGGAACAACAGAAAGTTTTAGGAGCTTCAAAAATTAACATCATGACAATCGAAATGAGTACATATATATATATTGGTCCATATTTAATTTAAGGGATTGACTGTGTTGAGGCTTTTAAACAAATAGGTCATACTTTTCTCTACCAATGAACTTTATGTTCAGATGACTTTTAAGTGCAATTGATCTAGTGATCAGAGGCTTTTGGAGTCCATGCCAGCTTGTCTGCCCAGGCAAAAAGGAGACTGTACTGTAACAATCACTGTGACATTCTAGGATTCAGGCAAACATTCAAAGATTCTACTTTTCACTCAAACTCTTATACTAATAATATCACTTGTAATGAAAAACTTTGTATAAAATTAGACAGGAATGCAAAAAAGCATATAGTTTCTGTAAGTGGGATCAGACGTCAGTCAAACAGTGTCTTCTTAACATGGTAGGCAGTTCATGGCATCATTACATAAAGAGCGGCAACAGAGATTTTGGCAATTTGGTTTGTGAAAGTAGGTGTGGGGTAGACTTTTGCCGGCTAAAGTCTCATTATTTTGATTAAACATATCTTCGCTGTTCCAAGATAAACATGTGCCACAAAAATGGCAAATCTACAGGAGAGCCCAAACATGTTCTTTACTTTTAATGTAAGTCAATGGAACCAGAATTTTTTCCAAGTGATTTTGGAGCATTTCTATTGGTCCATTCATCATCAAATTTTCACACTGTGTAAACGGCAGCTGTCGTGTTCGAGTGATGCAGAAAAATGAAAATAAAGATGCATGTTTTCTGTGGACAGTGGCGATATACAAAATTCCATCAGTTCCATCTGGTGGAGTATAGAGATCAGACATCTCATGGTTCATAAATGGGTGATGTCAGAGAGAGGCTAGTCTTCATAATCAAAGTTAAAAGTTTGATTTGTTGAATTTTCAGGACTGTGTAAATATTTTGAATAGTCTGACTCGTCCGTTCCCCGTAACATCAGCCAGCGTAATCAGCCGACCGACGTATCTGTCAGGCCTTATAAAAACAGAAAGCTGCTACACCATAATAGCTGATTCTCGTAGTTGAGTCTTCTGTCCTATATACTAGCGGGGCTCCTCCCTGAAAGCCGCTCTCCTCGAAGACGTCATATCGTTCTGAAAGACGTGCTCTCAGGCTGCCAGCTGTGTTCTGGAGCTCCAAGGGGAGCTGGCTTTGGTTCAGGCCCAGCCATGAAGCTCCCGATGTGGGCTGGGTGTGTGGGATGAGGAGGGGGACGTCAATGTTTTTTGCTCGGGCCTGTGGACCCCACCCTGGCTCCGTGCCAAAGAGCCTCCCTGATCATTACATCAGCCCGAGCAATTACGCAAGTCATCAGACCTAACGCTATACAAGCTCAGGGCGGGGTAGGCCGCAGCGCCTGCGTGTTTACGTGGATGGACATCTGGTTCGTACTGGCTTCACCGATTGCTGGTCATATGGTTTGTATGAACAGCTGATGCTTTCAGGCACATGCTCATGTCCCAACGCCGGTTCATGCAGTGGTGTAAGCTCTTGATTGCAGACCTGAGGACGTGTTTGGGTTCTGTGTCTTTATCTCTCCGTGTTTTGTTGTTCAGAAATAGACTTTCCAGACTCTAAATATCATCACCTCTCCCGCTTCCTCTTCCTCTGTCTGAAAGACGAAGGGAGGGGTAATGGCTGAAGCGTCTGACTGTCGAGCGACCTTTGAAGAATATGCCACAGCGATGAATAGGAGCGGATAAGCTTAGTGTGTCTGTGTGTGTGTGTAATTCAAGATGCTAAGGTAAAAGAAAGAGCTGAGATTACCAACAAAGTGAGACATTTACGTTTGAAAGATCATCTCTCAGAACTAAGCTTGAGTTTGGATACTCGGGAGCTGCAGATGTTTTTAAATGCCAAATTTAAGCCACATGTAAATTTGAATCTAATAAAAATTAATAATGTGAATAAAGATGGAAAGATCTATCCGCTATGTATCGGTATCAGCCAATTTTTAATCAAAATATGTGATCGGTGATCGGCCGATATTTCTTTAATTTAGCCGATCCCGAGAGCCAATCAATGGCGTTAAACAAATGAGCCTAATTTCTGGATTTCCAGCTAGCGTTTCGTTGAAACCCCCTCCAGCCAGCTCCCTGCAATTCCTATCTGTACCACTAGGTGGAAATACATACCTTTTCATTTTCTACAGACTGATTAAAACTGTTCGCGAGAACAGTTTTCCTTTGCATTGCTTTGCGTCCGTCTGGCAGCTTGTTGCCGTATGTGACACAGACTCTTCCAGAGCGTTTTTAAAATCTGTAAAATTAACCGTGTCTCGTTGGGGAACCAAGACAAAGATATTTAACACTACTAACCTGATACAGCACTCAATAGTACAACACGCGGCTCAATACAGTGAGTATCAGCAAACAGCAGAGCTAGCACGCACAGCTAACACAAAACAAACAACCCAGAACACCATACAGACCAGATCTGACCGGTACGAACAGAACAGCAGCAACAATTCAATATCTACATTTAATGATTACAGATTTAGTTTAAAATAACAGAGTCTGCGTTTAAGCAGTTTTTACTGCTTTTATTTAATTAGCTTTTTTAGTTTTAAATTAAGGGTCTAAATGTAATGATTACAGTATTTGGTGATATTAGTTTGATTTACTTTGTTTATTTACTGTTAATTTAGTAAAAAATATTATGCTGTTTTACATGAGCTCGTTAAAAATGGTAATAAACCAGTTTAGACCAGGTTTCATGACTTGCTTGCGCTAATAACTACATGTAGCCCTGCTGTGGCATATACCCCGCCCTCTATCGGTATCGGCTATCGTACGATCGTGCTGAAAGGTGACCGAATCGGCCTCAAAAACGCTGAACGGTCCATCTAAATGTGAAGATTATATTTTGTTAGGGCTCATTTAATTGATTGGTCATGCAGAATGCTTGCCATGTTTGATTTGATTTAGTCTTATATAATCGTACAGAATTCATTCATCACGGTGAGGGTCTGATCTGACTGTGAGACTGAGCACTGTGAGTGTAGTGGGTGGTGGAGTGGTGAGGGTCTGATCTGACTGTGAGACTGAGCACTGTGAGTGTAGTGGGTCGTGGAGTGGTGAGGGTCTGCTCTGACTGTGAGACTGAGCACTGTGAGTGTTGGGGGTGGTGGAGTGGTGAGGGTCTACTCTGACTGTGAGACTGAGCACTGTGAGTGTAGTGGGTGGTGGAGGGATGAGGGTCTGCTCTGACTGTGAGACTGAGCACTGTGAGTGTAGTGGGTGGTGGAGTGGTGAGGGTCTGATCTGACTGTGAGACTGAGCACTGTGAGTGTAGTGGGTGGTGGAGTGGTGAGGGTCTGCTCTGACTGTGAGACTGAGCACTGTGAGTGTAGTGGGTCGTGGAGTGGTGAGGGTCTGCTCTGACTGTGAGACTGAGCACAGTGAGTGTTGGGGGTCGTGGAGTGGTGAGGGTCTGATCTGACTGTGAGACTGAGCACTGTGAGTGTAGTGGGTGGTGGAGTGGTGAGGGTCTGCTCTGACTGTGAGACTGAGCACTGTGAGTGTAGTGGGTGGTGGAGCGGTGAGAGTCTGCTCTGACTGTGAGACTGAGCACTGTGAGTGTAGTGGGTCGTGGAGTGGTGAGGGTCTGCTCTGACTGTGAGACTGAGCACTGTGAGTGTAGTGGGTGGTGGAGTGGTGAGGGTCTGCTCTGACTGTGAGACTGAGCACTGTGAGTGTAGTGGGTCGTGGAGTGGTGAGGGTCTGATCTGACTGTGAGACTGAGCACTGTGAGTGTAGTGGGTGGTGGAGGGATGAGGGTCTGCTCTGACTGTGAGACTGAGCACTGTGAGTGTAGTGGGTGGTGGAGTGGTGAGGGTCTGATCTGACTGTGAGACTGAGCACTGTGAGTGTAGTGGGTCGTGGAGTGGTGAGGGTCTGATCTGACTGTGAGACTGAGCACTGTGAGTGTAGTGGGTGGTGGAGGGATGAGGGTCTGCTCTGACTGTGAGACTGAGCACTGTGAGTGTAGTGGGTGGTGGAGTGGTGAGGGTCTGCTCTGACTGTGAGACTGAGCACTGTGAGTGTAGTGGGTGGTGGAGAGGTGAGGGTCTGCTCTGACTGTGAGACTGAGCACTGTGAGTGTAGTGGGTGGTGGAGGGATGAGGGTCTGCTCTGACTGTGAGACTGAGCACTGTGAGTGTAGTGGGTCGTGGAGTGGTGAGGGTCTGCTCTGACTGTGAGACTGAGCACTGGGAGTGTAGTGGGTGGTGGAGTGTTGAGGGTCTGCACTGACTGTGAGACTGAGCACTGGGAGTGTAGTGGGTGGTGGAGTGGTGAGGGTCTGCTCTGACTGTGAGAGTGAGCACTGTGAGTGTAGTGGGTCGTGGAGTGGTGAGGGTCTGCTCTGACTGTGAGAGTGAGCACTGTGAGTGTAGTGGGTCGTGGAGTGGTGAGGGTCTGCTCTGACTGTGAGACTGAGCACTGGGAGTGTTGGGGTCGTGAAGTGGTGAGGGTCTGCTCTGACTGTAAGACTGAGCACTGTGAGTGTAGTGGGTGGTGGAGTGGTGAGGGTCTGCTCTGACTAAGACTGAGCACTGTGAGTGTAGTGGGTGGTGGAGTGGTGAGGGTCTGCTCTGACTGTGAGACTGAGCACTGTGAGTGTAGTGGGTGGTGGAGTGGTGAGGGTCTGCTCTGACTGTAAGACTGAGCACTGTGAGTGTAGTGGGTCGTGGAGTGGTGAGGGTCTGCTCTGACTGTGAGACTGAGCACTGTGAGTGTAGTGGGTCGTGGAGTGTTGAGGGTCTGCTCTGACTGTGAGACTGAGCACTGTGAGTGTAGTGGGTCGTGGAGTGCTGGGGGTCTGCTCTGACTGTGAGACTGAGCACTGTGAGTGTAGTGGGTGGTGGAGGGATGAGGGTCTGCTCTGACTGTGAGACTGAGCACTGTGAGTGTAGTGGGTGGTGGAGGGATGAGGGTCTGCTCTGACTGTGAGACTGAGCACTGTGAGTGTAGTGGGTGGTGGAGTGGTGAGGGTCTGCTCTGACTGTGAGACTGAGCACTGTGAGTGTAGTGGGTCGTGGAGTGGTGAGGGTCTGCTCTGACTGTGAGACTGAACACTGTGAGTGTAGTGGGTCATGAAGCGGTGAGGGTCTGCTCTGACTGTGAGACTGAACACTGTGAGTGTAGTGGGTCATGAAGCGGTGAGGGTCTGCTCTGACTGTGAGACTGAGCACTGTGAGTGTAGTGGGTGGTGGAGGGATGAGGGTCTGCTCTGACTGTGAGACTGAGCACTGTGAGTGTAGTGGGTCGTGGAGTGGTGAGGGTCTGCTCTGACTGTGAGACTGAGCACTGTGAGTGTAGTGGGTGGTGGAGGGATGAGGGTCTGCTCTGACTGTGAGACTGAGCACTGTGAGTGTTGGGGGTCGTGGAGTGGTGAGGGTCTGCTCTGACTGTGAGACTGAGCACTGTGAGTGTAGTGGGTCGTGGAGCGGCAGCCCCCGCTGCTTGCTGAGGACAGTAACTGAAGATCATGTGTGTTCAGCTCAGAGACTCCAATAGTCTCCAATAACACCAGAAAAAGTCACTAGATTTGTCACTAGTCGCTGTTTATAAAGAAAAATAGCGACAGGGTCTAAAAAGTCGCTAAATATAGCAACAAAGTCACTAAGTTGGCAACACTGGCTTCGAACAGTGGGTTGATTAAATCTTGTGCTGGGAATTATGTTATATATGAGGTTCAAACTGGTGACGTACCAATAATATAGTGAAACCTGTGCCAGCTGTTACACATATACGGCATTGCGAGGTTAATAGAAGTTAGATTTGATGTTATAAAAGGCTAAACAGGAATGAATTCTGTAGTTCTGTTTACCTCAATCCATGATAGTCCTAAAAAATTTTAAGTAGCTCGCATATAGTCAGTATATTATTTACCTAAATTAACCTAAATTTTTTATTTCATTTCACTGCAGAGCCTGATGACAATTGGAATAAGAAAGTATCTTTAGGAATATATATCTAGCATGATTGATTAGCCAGGAGAAAACAAGCTTTATCTCGTCTCGTGTGTGTCAGAACACTTGGCTGCCCAGTGGAGAACAACGGTGATGGGTAACGAGTGGTATGCTGAACAGTGACAGTCTCACTACGCCAGCTCAATTGTGAAGACTCGCTCTAGAAAACGCACCCAAACGCCTCCGTTACTGCAGTGAGCAGCTATTTCCCCACACAGGATTCCAACTAACCAACTCACACAGGGCTGCTTATAGCTCCTAATAGCCAGAAGACTCACACTTTACATCCAAACACACAAGATCTGACTGTAAATTAACTGTAAAGCTCAGTTTGTTTAAATCTGAGATGGGGCTTTATAGTCCACACAGTTTCTGTCTGCTGTTATTATTATGAGCCGTGATAAGACACCTGTTAGTCAGATGCATCATGTAATACACCAGTGTTCATTTTGACAGCAAAGTTTGATTTAGTTTTAGTCGTAGTCTATTGACTGAAATGTCTAAAATGTTCTGTCAATCTAATTAAATTACATGCTCTGTGATTAACTAATCTACATTAATTGTATATATCACTTTTCGGTATGAAAATATTTTAAATTGTGCAATAAAATACATTTAGCATAACAGTACATCAATGAATGAAAAAACATCTCCAGGTCACAGTGTTTACTAGAGGCACACACTGCACATTACCTGCACTAATAAATTGTAAACTACGTAATCTGTTTTGTGCACTTTCTAGAGTGTACGGAGAGATTTGGGACATGATCATCAAACGCAGATGGTTGGAGTTAGCTAGCTAGTTTCCCACATACCTGATCAGCTAATCTGATCATTAACACCAGCTTACTGAGTTAATACGGCGCTTCACCTGCTTCCCACATACCTGATCAACTAATCTGACCATTAACACCACCTTACTGAGTTAATATGGCGCTTCGCCTGCTTCCCACATACCTGATCAACTAATCTGATCATTAACACCATCTTACTGAGTTAATACAGCGTTTCACCTGCTTCCCACATACCTGATCAACTAATCTGATCATTAACACCACCTTACTGAGTTAATACGGCGCTTCACCTGCTTCCCACATACCTGATCAACTAATCTGATCATTAACACCAGCTTACTGAGTTAATACAGCGCTTCACCTGCTTCCCACATACCTGATCAACTAATCTGATCATTAACACCACCTTACTGAGTTAATACAGCGCTTCACCTGCTTCCCACATACCTGATCAACTAATCTGATCATTAACACCACCTTACTGAGTTAATACAGCGCTTCACCTGCTTCCCATATACCTGATCAACTAATCTGATCATTAACACCACCTTACTGAGTTAATACAGCGCTTCACCTGCTTCCCACATACCTGATCAACTAATCTGATCATTAACACCACCTTACTGAGTTAATACAGCGCTTCACCTGCTTCCCACATACCTGATCAACTAATCTGATCATTAACACCACCTTACTGAGTTAATACAGCGCTTCACCTGCTTCCCACATACCTGATCCAACTAATCTGATCATTAACACCACCTTACTGAGTTAATACAGCGCTTCACCTGCTTCCCACATACCTGATCAACTAATCTGATCATTAACACCAGCTTACTGAGTTAATACAGCGCTTCACCTGCTTCCCACATACCTGATCAACTAATCTGATCATTAACACCACCTTACTGAGTTAATACAGCGCTTCACCTGCTTCCCACATACCTGATTCAACTACTCTGATCATTAACACCACCTTACTGAGTTAATACAGCGCTTCACCTGCTTCCCACATACCTGATCAACTAATCTGATCATTAACACCACCTTACTGAGTTAATACAGCGCTTCACCTGCTTCCCACATACCTGATCAACTAATCTGATCATTAACACCACCTTACTGAGTTAATACAGCGCTTCACCTGCTTCCCACATACCTGATCAACTAATCTGATCATTAACACCACCTTACTGAGTTAATACAGCGCTTCACCTGCTTCCCACATACCTGATCAACTAATCTGATCATTAACACCACCTTACTGAGTTAATACAGCGCTTCACCTGCTTCCCACATACCTGATTCAACTAATCTGATCATTAACATCACCTTACTGAGTTAATACAGCGCTTCACCTGCTTCCCACATACCTGATCAACTAATCTGATCATTAACACCACCTTACGTTTACAGCAGGAGAAGCTCTAAACTGTACCGGGCAGTTAACTTAGTTCCATCACGAGTAGCGACAGGTCACAGGCTCGTATGGTCTTCACGGGTTTAGACCAGATTTGTGTAAGTGTGCGTTTGATTGATGGCTACTCGGCTTGTCCCGCCTCTCCATATACGCCGAAATAGTTATGAGTGGATGTTTTTCTATCCTGTCCCCGCCTTTCACAAAATTAAATCAGTTCTGATTGGATGTCTTCCCTGCCAAACATTTTCGTCTCGTTTTTATTAGTTGACTAAAATGTCAATCAATTTCGTCTTAGTTTTCATCCTTTTATGTAGTTTTTATTCAGTTATCATCTCGTTTTTGTCATTAAAAAAAATTTGTTGACGAAAACTATGACGAAAATAGTTTGTCAACGAAATTAACACTTAAATACACTCACTCTCACTCTTTTGTTTATATTATATTATTTTTGGATTATCTTATGTAGTCAAGGAAAATGACTTGTGTTTAGCAATCTCTTTAGCAAGCACTTTTGTCTTTTTATGTATACGTTAATAAAAGCTCAAGTTAATAACAGTTTCTTCTAAATAGCTGTCAACAGCAACTAGGGCTGTGTATTGGCAAGAACCTGGTGACACAATACAAGTGGTAATAATTCAATATACTGCGATATATGATTTTTGAAATCCTACTATAAAAACCCACCACTATATACACACGTTTGCCAGTGCTTACAACAGCATTGCATCCTTGTGCTACTTGTTAATGTTGGAGTGGAGCTGAAAATGGATTAAATAGATTTCTAGTGGTCAGAGGTTTAAACACAACACAAAATGATTCACTGTCTGCCAGGAATCTGTGTATCGATACAGTGTTTTTGAGAATTGATACAGTATCACTAAACATAATATCCCGATACTCGATATTTCAATATTTCCTTAACAGCAACAAGCATTCCATAGCATAATTTACAAATTGTTACACCTCTAATGAGCTCAGTCTAAATATCTTTTAATAAAACGTGCAGCCGATCATAGTTAATGCACTGTGAATCCATGACAAGCCCAGAAAAGCTGTGATTTATTGTGAAAACGATAACATATCATCATATCGTCCACCCTTACTGCTCATTTTGACTAGCGTGATATGAGATGATTAGTTCATAGCTCTTGTGTCATGCTTTTGGCAGCATTGTTTATGTGCTGAACTGTAGAAAGAAAGGGGGACTTTCCATTGTTTTTTTTTCTCTTTCTTTTGGTCTCTTCTTGCCAGGTGACCTTCATTTCCCAGAAGTCTGTCAGATCATAACCGCTCTCCTGTAACTATGTATGAACTGCAGTGACACTTGGGTAACATAGTTAAGATGTGTGCACTACAGGGCCATATGCTGTGATGAAACAACAAAAGCACACGCACACACACACACACATACGCTCCCTCGCATCCCCCTGACTCTCACACATACACACACACACACACACTCCCTCGCACAAGAACAGCTGTGTGAAGGAGTGGTCACCTCACAGTGCTGACAGAGAGCGCGAGAGAGAGAGAGAGAGTGAGTGAGTGAGAAAAGGAGGGACGGAGGGAGGGAGGGGCTGTGATTGGAGTCAAAGCAACACACCAAAGAACTCCACATGTCAAACTTCTGAGAGAGTGGGCGAGTGAGCTTAAGAGAAAGAGGGAAAGTGTAAGAGAGAGAGAGATTAGTTTGTAGAAGACTTACAGAGCCGTAGCTATGTACTGTGTGAGCAGCACTTTCTAGCGCATTCTCACTCACACAGCATCACCGACACACACCAGGCTGCCGGACTGAACCATGCAGGCCAGGGGGGGTCGGGCCCCCCGTAAGGAGGCAGTGTGTGAGCCCCCCCAGCAGGGCAGGACTCTGGGGGAGATGGAGGTCGATGGGGAGCCGGTGGCTCAGACAGGGGTGAGTGGTTAGTTTAATTGCTATGAATTAGTGTGTAAATACTATAAAGCTAAGGTGTAAGTTATATAGTCAGGGTGTGAGGACGTTACATTTGAGGTTACAATTAAAAAAGGATTAGCCAATCAGAGCCTCTGTGTTTATGGGAGCTAGGCATGCACTGACATACCTCTGTGATGTTAAGATAACTACTTTTATCATGGTTTTTGAATGCTGGTGTTCAATAGTGCTGCTGATATCAGGGACTGACGCTAATGCTGGTCCACTTGTTAAGGACAGGTGAAAGTTTGTGTTGGGCTGGTCCTTAATGAATTTACTTGTGTGGTCAGGTTCAGAGCAGAAGGCATCAGACTAAGCTAAGTGACGTGCTGTTAAGTTCCTTATTACTCGATTGATAACAGCTATGTCCAGATTAAAGATGACGGGACTATTACAGTTTCTGAAGCTTAATTTCACAAATTTTTATAATTTTTTTTATTTGGTATTATCGTCGCTGTTATTGTTCTAATGTAAAATTACTTTTTTGGTTATAAAAACAAAATAAAACAGGAGAAAACCCTCCCCAGTGGGCCAGGATAGTTTCCCACAGTTATCAGACGCTGAGAGAACTCTGATACCTTCATATATCATCACTGTCTGTTTACAGGAGAGACCAAAAACCTTCTTAACTTTCAATGTGAATTCACGTAAGGAGGTTTACTCCAAGTGATTTTGGAGCATTTCTATTGGTCCAGTTGTCATGAGACTTTCACACACACACACACATATATATATATATATATATATATATATATATATATATATATATATATATATACACACATACACATATATATATATATATATATATATATATATATATATATATATATATATATATAAGAGCAGCTCTCGTGTTCAAATGATATAGAAGACAGAGATGATCTATTCTGTATACCCTATCATTCAGTATGAGTACTTATCTAACTCGTATTTAAGGTTGTAAGAAAATATCAACGCATGCAAGTACTGCAGTATTATGGTTTGGATTCTTTCACCGATTCCTAAAAACACAGCTGTGATTTTTAATGAATAGTTTATCTGCAAAGATTTCTTGTGGATAGTGGTTCATTTTGTGCTGTGTTTAAACCGCCCACCACTAGATGGCAGTGTTGTAATCTGTCTTTAGCCATTAGACGCTTGCACTCAAACACAAGCAAGTAGCATAAGGCTATTGTTAGCATTAGCAAACCTATCTGAGTAGTCCTCGAATTAGAATAAAGAAATTATGATACATTGCCTTCATTACAGTATCACAGTATATCACACTGGAACTCCTGAATCATGATCTTTCAGTTCACTAGGGTTTCCGTGCCCGAACGCAGCTCTAGTCTTACTAGAGTTCACTGTACCTGAAGTGTCTGACTACAAAAGAAAAGTGTTTGTTCAAGTGAAGCATGTGCAGGAAGTGTGTGTGTGTGTGTGTGTTTGCAGGAAAGTGAGAAAGCAGAGTGTGCAGGATTTACAGTGTAATTAAACAGGCCTGGCTGTCCCCCTCACACTGCGAGCCTCCCCTCACAGCGAGTACCATGCAGGTTTAATTAGAGATGTGTTTTGCTGCTCCTCCTCACACATACTGACCAGTTATTGGCGGTCTCCACCACCAGTAAGCTCGCTTAAGAGCTGGACTAAACAGACAGAAAGCAGTGACAGTCATAGATATTCTGCTTTTGCAGTAGGAAACAGACCCTAATACCTACTCATACACTGTTAATGTTATTTATTAAAGACTTTCATGAAGACTTTTTAGTATACATTACTGTAGAGCACAAGAAAACATTTGGCTGGTAGTGTATCTAAAACGTTTGACTGGTAGTGTATCTAAAACGTTTGACTGGTAGTGTATCTAAAACGTTTGTCTGGTAGTGTATCTAAAACGTTTGTCTGGTAGTGTATCTAAAACGTTTGGCTGGTAGTGTATCTAAAACGTTTGGCTGGTAGTGTATCTAAAACGTTTGGTTGGTAGTGTATCTAAAACGTTTGTCTGGTAGTGTATCTAAAACGTTTGGTTGGTAGTGTATCTAAAACGTTTGACTGGTAGTGTATCTAAAACGTTTGTCTGGTAGTGTATCTAAACGTTTGGCTGGTAGTGTACTAAAACGTTTGATTGGTAGTGTATCTAAAACGTTTGGCTGGTAGTGTATCTAAAACGTTTGGCTGGTAGTGTATCTAAAACGTTTGGCTGGTAGTGTATCTAAACGTTTGGCTGGTAGTGTACTAAAACGTTTGACTGGTAGTGTATCTAAAACGTTTGGCTGGTAGTGTATCTAAAACGTTTGACTGGTAGTGTACTAAAACGTTTGTCTGGTAGTGTATCTAAAACGTTTAACTGGTAGTGTATCTAAAACGTTTGACTGGTAGTGTATCTAAAACGTTTAACTGGTAGTGTATCTAAAACGTTTAACTGGTAGTGTATCTAAAACGTTTGTCTGGTAGTGTATCTAAAACGTTTAACTGGTAGTGTATCTAAAACGTTTGACTGGTAGTGTATCTAAAACGTTTAACTGGTAGTGTATCTAAAACGTTTGACTGGTAGTGTATCTAAAACGTTTGACTGGTAGTGTACTACAAAGTTTGACTGTTAGTGTATCTAAAACGTTTGACTGGTAGTGTATCTAAAACGTTTGACTGGTAGTGTATCTAAAACGTTTGGCTGGTAGTGTATCTAAAACGTTTGACTGGTAGTGTATCTAAAACGTTTCACTGGTAGTGTACTAAAACGTTTGACTGGTAGTGTATCTAAAACGTTTGACTGGTAGTGTATCTAAAACGTTTGACTGGTAGTGTACTAAAACGTTTGACTGGTAGTGTATCTAAAACGTTTGTCTGGTAGTGTACTAAAACGTTTGTCTGGTAGTGTATCTAAAACGTTTGACTGGTAGTGTATCTAAAACGCTTGACTGGTAGTGTATCTAAAACGTTTGGCTGGTAGTGTACTAAAACGTTTGACTGGTAGTGTATCTAAAACGTTTGGCTGGTAGTGTATCTAAAACGTTTGGCTGGTAGTGTACTAAAACGTTTGTCTGGTAGTGTATCTAAAACGTTTAACTGGTAGTGTATCTAAAACGTTTGACTGGTAGTGTATCTAAAACGTTTAACTGGTAGTGTATCTAAAACGTTTAACTGGTAGTGTATCTAAAACGTTTAACTGGTAGTGTATCTAAAACGTTTGTCTGGTAGTGTATCTAAAACGTTTGACTGGTAGTGTATCTAAAACGTTTAACTGGTAGTGTATCTAAAACGTTTGATTGGTAGTGTACTAAAAAGTTTGACTGGTAGTGTATCTAAAACGTTTGGTTGGTAGTGTATCTAAAACGTTTGGCTGGTAGTGTATCTAAAACGTTTGACTGGTAGTGTATCTAAAACGTTTGACTGGTAGTGTATCTAAAACGTTTGACTGGTAGTGTATCTAAACGTTTGTCTGGTAGTGTATCTAAAACGTTTGTCTGGTAGTGTATCTAAAACGTTTGACTGGTAGTGTATCTAAAACGTTTGACTGGTAGTGTATCTAAAACGTTTGGTTGGTAGTGTATCTAAAACGTTTGGCTGGTAGTGTATCTAAAACGTTTGACTGGTAGTGTATCTAAAACGTTTGACTGGTAGTGTATCTAAAACGTTTGGCTGGTAGTGTATCTAAAACGTTTGACTGGTAGTGTACTAAAACGTTTGTCTGGTAGTGTATCTAAAACGTTTAACTGGTAGTGTATCTAAAACGTTTGACTGGTAGTGTATCTAAAACGTTTAACTGGTAGTGTATCTAAAACGTTTAACTGGTAGTGTATCTAAAACGTTTGTCTGGTAGTGTATCTAAAACGTTTAACTGGTAGTGTATCTAAAACGTTTGACTGGTAGTGTATCTAAAACGTTTAACTGGTAGTGTATCTAAAACGTTTGACTGGTAGTGTATCTAAAACGTTTGACTGGTAGTGTACTACAAAGTTTGACTGTTAGTGTATCTAAAACGTTTGACTGGTAGTGTATCTAAAACGTTTGACTGGTAGTGTATCTAAAACGTTTGGCTGGTAGTGTATCTAAAACGTTTGACTGGTAGTGTATCTAAAACGTTTCACTGGTAGTGTACTAAAACGTTTGACTGGTAGTGTATCTAAAACGTTTGACTGGTAGTGTATCTAAAACGTTTGACTGGTAGTGTACTAAAACGTTTGACTGGTAGTGTATCTAAAACGTTTGTCTGGTAGTGTACTAAAACGTTTGTCTGGTAGTGTATCTAAAACGTTTGACTGGTAGTGTATCTAAAACGCTTGACTGGTAGTGTATCTAAAACGTTTGGCTGGTAGTGTACTAAAACGTTTGTCTGGTAGTGTATCTAAAACGTTTAACTGGTAGTGTATCTAAAACGTTTGACTGGTAGTGTATCTAAAACGTTTAACTGGTAGTGTATCTAAAACGTTTAACTGGTAGTGTATCTAAAACGTTTAACTGGTAGTGTATCTAAAACGTTTGTCTGGTAGTGTACTAAAACGTTTGACTGGTAGTGTACTAAAACGTTTGACTGGTAGTGTATCTAAAACGTTTGGCTGGTAGTGTATCTAAAACGTTTGGCTGGTAGTGTACTAAAACGTTTGTCTGGTAGTGTATCTAAAACGTTTAACTGGTAGTGTATCTAAAACGTTTGACTGGTAGTGTATCTAAAACGTTTAACTGGTAGTGTATCTAAAACGTTTAACTGGTAGTGTATCTAAAACGTTTAACTGGTAGTGTATCTAAAACGTTTGTCTGGTAGTGTATCTAAAACGTTTGACTGGTAGTGTATCTAAAACGTTTAACTGGTAGTGTATCTAAAACGTTTGTCTGGTAGTGTATCTAAAACGTTTGACTGGTAGTGTATCTAAAACGTTTAACTGGTAGTGTATCTAAAACGTTTGATTGGTAGTGTACTAAAAAGTTTGACTGGTAGTGTATCTAAAACGTTTGGTTGGTAGTGTATCTAAAACGTTTGGCTGGTAGTGTATCTAAAACGTTTGACTGGTAGTGTATCTAAAACGTTTGACTGGTAGTGTATCTAAAACGTTTGACTGGTAGTGTATCTAAACGTTTGTCTGGTAGTGTATCTAAAACGTTTGTCTGGTAGTGTATCTAAAACGTTTGACTGGTAGTGTATCTAAAACGTTTGACTGGTAGTGTATCTAAAACGTTTGACTGGTAGTGTATCTAAAACGTTTGACTGGTAGTGTATCTAAAACGTTCTAAAACTAAAAATAGTAACTCTTCAGTAGAGGAACAACTTGTGTGCGGTTTTGGAGACAATTTATTAGTTGATTCATCATAAAATGTTTAGGATATGAAGAGAAGCTGTCGTGTTCAAATTATATAGAAAATAAAAAATCAGCTTGGGCAGCGATGATATGTATAAGCTCACCATTGCACTTTGGTCCCCCAAGATAAAAAGCTTGTTTGTTCTGTTCCAGATGTAACCAGAATATGTTGCGTGTATGTTGCGTGTGTGTGTTTGTGCTCTGACTGTACATGAACTACACCTAGCAATCCTTTAATTAGGTTCACATTGCATTCATTAGAAGGTGTTTGTGTTGGGTGGGCGTGATCTGTATCCTCTGTGCTGCGGTCTAGTGGCTGCTGTCCAGTTTGGCCTGCTTACTGATACTTTTAATACATCAGCCAGATTACAGTTTCCTTTTAAAGGGCCAGTGAGAATATCGTGTGTGCTGGCGTCCCGGGTCATGATGTCACTCTCATGTGTGAGGAATGTGTGTAAACTGTGTGGAGCTGTTGGACAGTTGTGAGGCCTCTTCTGCTCGTGTGGTGTTTGGAACGGAGCTGTCGTTTAAAGAGGTGTTTGAGTTGGCGAGGCGATGAAAATACAGAGACGTTTAACAACCGCAGCTGAATAATGCGTGCAGCACTTGCCAGGCTCAGTGATGGAGTGATTGTGTCTAGACTGATGGACTGATGTAGACTACGAGGGGACTGATATGTGTTTTGTGGGGGTGGACTGGGCCTGATTGCTTTTAAAACTTCTTTCTCCAGGTTTACTAATGAAGCACTGGAGATCTTATGTGGAACTAGGCCAAGACATGTGCTAGACCCACACGCACAGACCCCCTAGGGCTACAGTATGAGCTAGATTGTTGCTGTTATAGACTGTTACAGTCAGGAACAGGGCTCGGAAACAGAATGAAGGCAGTCAGGTTCTGTTCTTCTGTATAATCTAAACCAGGTAGAAGAAACACAACCAGTTGATTCTCTCCTGCTAACTCTGGCCTGGTATTGTGAAACAGGAGGTTCTGAAAGCTGCTAGTTGCTATGGATGCGTCTGCACATGCACAGAAGGTTGCTAGTACATTGTTAGATGGTTCTTATAGTATCCCAGGTGGTGGCTATAAGGTTGTTTGGCAGTTGCTACATTATTCCTGGTGCTGTGTTGCTTGGTAGTTGCTGCTGTGTTGCCAGGTGGTTGCTAGGTGGTCGCTTGCATGTTGCCAGGTAGTCACCAAAATGTTGCTAAGTGGTTGCTAAGGTGTTGCTAAGGTGTTATTAAGGTGTATTTAGGGCATTACTAAATTGTTGCTAGCGTATTACTAAGGTGTTGCCAGGTGTTTGCTAAAGTGTTACTAAATGGTTGCTAGGCAGTTTCTTGGGTATTACTACATAGTTGCTAACTGGTTAATGCATGGTTGCTTGGGTGTTGCTAAATTATTGCTAGGTGGTTGCTGGGGAGTTACTATGTGGTTGCTAAATAGCTGTTGAGTGGTTACTGGGTTTTGCTGTGTGGTTGCTAACAGGTTGATAGGTGGTTGCTTGGATGTTGCTATGTGGTTGCTAAATAGTTGTGGAGTGGTTACTGGGGTATTGCTGTGTGGTTGCTAACAGGTTGATAGGTGGTTGCTTGGGTGTTGCTAAATGGTTGCTTGGGTGTTGCTATGTGGTTGCTAAATAGTTGTTGAATGATTACTTGGGTATTGCTGGGTGGTTGCTAACAGGTTGATAGGTGGTTGTTTGTGTGTTGCTACATGGTTACTAAAGAGTTATTGAGTGGTTGCTTGGGTATTGCTAAGTGGTTGCTAAGGTGTTGTTATGTGGTTGCTTGTGTGTTGCTAGGTGGTTGCTAAAGTGTTGCCAGGGCATTGCTTGGGTGTTGCTATGTGGTTGCTAACTGGTTGTTGGGTGGTTGCTTGGATGTTGCTATGTGGTTGCTCAATAGTTGTGGAGTGGTTACTGGGGTATTGCTGTGTGGTTGCTAACAGGTTGATAGGTGGTTGCTTGGGTGTTGCTAAATGGTTGCTTGGGTGTTGCTATGTGGTTGCTAAATAGTTGTTGAGTGATTACTTGGGTATTGCTGGGTGGTTGCTAACAGGTTGATAGGTGGTTGTTTGTGTGTTGCTACATAGTTGCTAAAGAGTTATTGAGTGGTTGCTTGGGTATTGCTAAGTGGTTGCTAAGGTGTTGTTATGTGGTTGCTTGTGTGTTGCTAGGTGGTTGCTAAAGTGTTGCCAGGGGGTTGCTTGGGTTTTGCTATGTGGTTGCTAACTGGTTGTTGGGTGGTTGCTTGGATGTTGCTATGTGGTTGCTAAATAGTTGTTGAGTGATAACTTGGGTATTGCTGGGTGGTTGCTAACAGGTTGATAGGTGGTTGCTTGTGTGTTGCTACATGGTTGCTAAAGAGTTATTGAGTGGTTGCTTGGGTATTGCTAAGTGGTTGCTAAGCTGTTGTTATGTGGTTGCTTGTGTGTTGTTAGGTGGTTGCTTGTGTGTTGCTAGGTGGCTGCTTGGGTGTTGCTATGTGGGTTCTAACTGGTTGCTTGGTGGTTGCTTGGGTGTTGCTAAATGGTTGCTTGGGTGTTGCTCACTCTGGGGTCTCGAACTACTTTACTGAAGGATGAAGACTCATCTACAGATATAGTGGCTGAATTTTTCATTTGGTCCTCTATAGTGTTTACTTTCTGGACCAGTTTATACTGGAACACCAATTCTGTTTACTATGTTATTGGTTTCGTTTGCCTGAAAGCAGTTTGCAACCACAGTCAAAACAATTTGCAATATGATATCAGTCGTTAACATAACCATAAGCAAAACATTCAAAAAATTAAAGTTTTAATCAGTTAGAAACATGCCCCTCAAACTAACAAGCTCACAAAGGCAGGATGAAGAATAAGAAATTCAAGAATTAGAAGTCATTAAGAAAGAAGACTGAGGATGTTTTTTCTTTTGCTGTGATTAGTCGCTGTACAGCTCTCTGCTTGTTTTGTCTGGCGTTTGTTTGTATCTGCTGACCTTTATTTGTCCCGTATCATTGTGTTTGATATTGGCACCACACCAAACTTATTTTTTCATGTATTTAATACATCTAAGTATATCCTTTACAGTTGCAGTACTGACGTTCTGAATGCTCCAGGCTTTTGTGTTGCGTGCTCCGTGTTTACTCCCTTCTGAACCACAGAGGATTGTGACATCTGAGCGTGAGTGTGTGTGAGTGGCAGGATGCTCCTCTCCCTTGAGGGCGTCATCCTGTTTGGAATGCGGACAGTATCAGCTCTGAATTCTCGGCCAATGGGAGCTATAGACAGAGCTCTGTGCCCCAAGTCTACGTATGTAGCTATGAGGTCACAAAGGCCCTGTCATGGAAACAGTTCCCTGGGTTCCCATTGGCCGACAGCGGCTGCTGCTGCTGGTTGTAGCCAATCACAGGGCACAACAGGAAGCTTACGTGCACACTGTGCCTGGTACATTTAAACACAACATTCATTCATGTGTCTGTCTCTCGGTGTCTGTCTCTCTCTAAGCCAGAGTCACTTAGAGTTACACACACGGATAACATCCGCACACGTACGCACACAAACAATATGTGCTCAGTTATCTGGATGTAGTCGTTCAGGCCCAGTCACGCTTGTGTTGTTAGCGTAGTTACATTCATTTCAATACAATCTGACACGATGAGCAGTTCTATCACAGACGTCTGGAACCTTTTGTGTCAAGTTTATAAATTAGTATCTTTTAAAATAGAGGAAATGCTGATTTCAGATGTACTGGCTGTAAATAAACTGCATGAAATGCAGACAGTCTGTGTTATCATCTTTAGAAGTTTTAAACTTCTATCAATTATTTTGTGCCTATAAAAAATCATGTATTTTAATTGATTTCATTAAGAAATGATGTGGGACAGAGGTCATGGCATGAACATGCTGGGCCAGGGGGGTATGGTGTGGGCCAGGGGGGTATGCTGTGGGTTAGGTGGATATGATGTGGACCAGGGGGATATGGTGTCGACCAAGTGGATATGATATGGGCCATGGGGATATGGTGTGGGCCAGTGGGGTATGGTATGGACCATGGGTATATGGTGTGGGCCAGTGTAGTATGGTGTGGGCCAGTGGGATATGGTATGGACCACGGGGATATGGTGTGGGCCAGTGTAGTATGGTGTGGGCCAGTGGGATATGGTGTCGACCAAGTGGATATGATATGGGCCATGGGAATATGGTGTGGGCCAGTGGGGTATGGCGTAGGCCAGTGGGGTATGGCGTGGACCATGGGGATATGGTGTGGGCCAGTGGGGTATGGTGTGGGCCAGTGGGGTATGGTGTGGACCAGTGGGGTATGGTGTGGACCATGGGGATATGGTGTGGGCCAGTATGGTATGGTGTGGGCCAGTGGGGTATGGTGTGGGACATGGTGGTATGGTGTGGGCCAGTATGGTATGGTGTGGGCCATGTGGATATGGTGTGGGCCAGTGGGGTATGGTGTGGGCCAGTGTGGTATGGTGTGGGCCAGTGGGGTATGGTGTGGACCAGTGTGGTATGGTGTGGACCAGTGTGGTATGGTGTGGGCCAGTGTGGTATGGTGTGGACCAGTGTGGTATGGTGTGGGCCAGTGGGGTATGGTATGGACCATGGGGATATGGTGTGGGCCAGTGTAGTATGGTGTGGGCCACTGGGGTATGGTATGGACCACGGGGATATGGTGTGGACCAGTGTAGTATGGTGTGGGCCAGTGGGGTATGGTATGGACCATGGGGATATGGTGTGGGCCAGTGTAGTATGGTGTGGGCCAGTGGGGTATGGTGTGGGCCAGTGGGGTATGGTATGGACCATGGGAATATGGTGTGGGCCAGTGGGGTATGGCATGGGCCAGTGGGGTATGGCGTGGACCATGGGGATATGGTGTGGGCCAGTATGGTATGGTGTGGGCCAGTGGGGTATGGTGTGGACCAGTGGGGTATGGTGTGGACCATGGGGATATGGTGTGGGCCAGTATGGTATGGTGTGGGCCAGTGGGGTATGGCGTGGACCATGGGGATATGGTGTGGGCCAGTATGGTATGGTGTGGGCCAGTGGGGTATGGTGTGGGCCAGTGGGGTATGGTGTGGGCCATGTGGATATGGTGTGGGCCAGTGGGGTATGGTGTGGGCCAGTGGGGTATGGTGTGGACCAGTGTGGTATGGTGTGTGCCAGTGGGGTATGGTATGGACCACGGGGATATGGTGTGGGCCAGTGGGGTATGGTATGGACCATGGGGATATGGTGTGGGCCAGTGTAGTATGGTGTGGGCCAGTGGGGTATGGTATGGACCATGGGGATATGGTGTGGGCCAATGTAGTATGGTGTGGGCCAGTGGGGTATGGTATGGACCATGGGGATATGGTGTGGGCCAGTGGGGTATGGTGTGGGCCAGTGGGGTATGGTATGGACCATGGGGATATGGTGTGGGCCAATGTAGTATGGTGTGGGCCAGTGGGGTATGGTATGGACCATGGGGATATGGTGTGGGCCAGTGGGGTATGGTGTGGGCCAGTGGGGTATGGTGTGGGCCAGTGGGGTATGGTGTGGGCCAGTGGGGTATGGTGTGGGCCAGTGGGGTATGGTGTGGGCCAGTGGGGTATGGTGTGGGCCAGTGGGGTATGGTATGGACCATGGGGATATGGTGTGGGCCAGTGGGGTATGGTGTGGGCCAGTGGGGTATGGTATGGACCATGGGGATATGGTGTGGGCCAGTGGGGTATGGTGTGGGCCAGTGGGGTATGGTATGTATAGTATATTATAAGGTGAAGTAAGTAAAACAGTCAGTAACGTCAGCCCTACAAGCCTTTGCCTTGCCTCAGTGTTTTTAATATCTACCTTCTGCATGTGGAAGGCATCTCATTCCCTCTTGTGATTGTGTAACCGTGTGTGTGCTCTTGTCAGGTGAAGCCGAAGGTGATTGAGCCGCTGGACTATGAGAGTGTTTTGGTGCAGAGGAAGACTCAGATCCTCAGCGATGTTCTGCGGGACATGCTGCAGTTCCCCATCGACGACTTTCAGGTGGGCATTCCTCTTCACTCCTTCCATTCTATCTAGTTTGCCAAGCCATTTGTTTATGTATACATACATTCGTTCATTCATTCATCCCTTCCTCCTCCTATCTCTTATCATCCTTCACGAAGTAGACCTACATCTGTGCGTCCCTCTCTGGATTCTCTGCATCTATTCCCCTATTGTTCCATCCATATATCATTATTCTGCTCATTCATTTGTCCCGTCCTGCATGTCCATCCACTTGTTTTACCTTGTCCTCTTTGCGCAGACTGTTTAATCAGATGTTTCAGGCCCAGGACGTTGAGCAACCTGTTAGCACAGCTGCTAGAGCGCAGGAAGGCCTCTCACTGGTCGCTGTAAGCTTTGGCTCATTCTCACAGAGACAGGATTCGTGCTCCAGCAGAGATCTCCACACTGTCTGAACTTACAGAGGCCAAATTTCCCCTCAAGCCACGAAGCAACCGTCAAACAATGCTATCGCCTTATGAGAGATCACCAAACGCCTTTCTCAGACTCCAGTTTTCCACTCTTTCTTACTTTCTCTGTGACGCGAGTGTGTGGGGAGCTGGGCAGAGAGTGAAATGAAAGCTCAGGGTTGAAACTGTGATGATCTGCTGCTGTCATCTCACTCTCTTCAGGTAAAGTGAGTCAGAGTGGAACTCTTACTGCTCTTCTGTGCTGCAGAGCTGGGTGGAGAGTTTACTGGGCTTATTTTACTCACTCTGAGACATTACTGCTTTATATTCCGTTGGCGTGAGAGCTGTTATATGATCCAGTGTCTGTTTTATGAATTGTACAAATAAACCACAATCGGAGGCCAAAGACGTGGAGAAAGCATCAACTCCCTAATGCATAAAATTCATAGTACATTATCAGAAATAAAGAAATGAAGGCAGAATACTTGGTGAATCAATACTGAAAACACTGTCCTAAATACATTCAGTGACATATTTTGTTACAGTATGCAAAATTAACACGTTTACTGATGAGACATGTGGTTTTTATCAGTTACTGGTAAATATGTTTAATAAAAAAGTCGTTCTTAAATTCTCATGATGCTCATACAGAGTAAGTCCACTGTGGTGCTGTAGTTCTGAACTTCTGAACTTCATCAAAATGTCCACTACTATAAAAGAAAGTGATTTTTTTAACAGATAATTATTTGTCTTTCCAAAATTTGCCAGTCTGCTCACATTTTTACTGATTCTACTTAGTCTTTGTGTCAGAACGCAGCAGAACTGAGACACACGAAGAGTAAAAAGTCTCAAGGCTTTAATGTAAGACGTTTGGCAAAAGGCGATGTCAAAAACAGCCCAAGTCAAAACCAGAGTAACCAAACAAGTACAGAGGGACATACCAAAGAGACGAGACGGTGTAACAGGTGAGTGTCCAAAAACCATAAGATCCAGCAAACAGGGCCAAAAAAGAACAAATAGAACAAATAGAACAAGGTCATATACGGTATCCAATATTATAGGGCTTCAATTGCTGCTAACAGTCAAAACTTGCCAACGAGCATAGAACAAGACAGAGCTTAAATGCACAGGTATACAGGTGATGATAATCAATAGTCAGGTGATCCAGGTAGTATGTCACATGACTCTGGTCGGGAGTGGTAACAGAGTTCTGGGTAATGGAGGAGACGTGACACGTTGTAAGCGATGTTGTGAACTATATGTTTAAATGTATGTGTTTATGTGCACAACAAATGACTACATCATTAACTGGCTCATCAAGAGTGGGTCAGACACAGCAGTGCTACTATTGTTTTTAGGTACTGTGTCCATTCTATTAAACACGCCCACCTTGTTGGTCCACCTTGTTACCTGTATATGGATAAATGTATGTATGTATTGGACAGTACTAAGAAATCACGCAGCACATAAACAGGGCCTTAAGGAGTACGCACTAATATGAAACACACTGCAGTGTGTACTTGATTCATTCATGAATCATAAGAGAATTATAAATAATTCTGGACTGGATTGTGAAGCTGGACTATTCCAGATATGCACTGCTCATGGTGAGGGTTACCTAGATGTTACAGCAGGCTTCAGTAGTTCTGATTCCCTCGTTTAAAGCATGCAGTAATTGACTGTTTTATTTTATTTGTTTGGTCAACAAAAAAAAACAAACAAAAGATGATCCTCTGTGTCCTGAGTGTCAGAAAACATGCTGTATGCATAAAATTCAGAGCTAACTGGCACTCCGTTGACCAAATAGATTTTTTATATACATATTACTGGAATTAATTGATAATGAATAGATATCAGTGTTACTATATCATCCACCTTTGTCAATTTTTATTTTTCTACATCATTTGAATGCAACAGTTGCCCTTTATATTGTGTGAACATTTCATGATGAATGGACAAATAGAAATGCTCCAAAATATCTTGGGAAAATGTTCCATTGACTTACATTAAAGATGAAGTACATTTTTGGACTCTCCTGTAAAGTTACCACTTGGTTTTTTAGCATAGTGTATATACCTGTGATGTAAAGAATGTTTATCTCTTCTTTTTTTTTTCAAATGAGCTCATTTGCTCTGATGCAGGTTTACATACTTTAAACATTCTGGCCAGCAGCTTCACGAGGAGCCACATGAGCTGGACTGTAGAAGATAGTGTACATGCTGAGATCTTGTTCTGATAAACAGGTTTGGGGGGGTTTTATAGGTGTTGCACTGCATTGTGATTATTAATTCAAATGTAAAATGTTGGTTTTAGAGATATTTAGAGATTTAGAGATATACATGGGCTCCAACTTTAAACTTAAACTCGTCATTCAGATCAAAGTGTCTCTATAATTCTAAAAATATATATTGGGTTAGGTGTGTCCAAACGTTTGACTGGTTGTGTAGAAGCTCCTGCTCGTAGAACAGCTCTGTGCCATTTGATTTAAAGGTAATGTAAGGTATATTCAGGTAATGTAAGTTATAGGTATATTCAGTTTAATGGACCCCTTAAATAAAGTGTAACCCAAATGACTCAGGAGCGAGAAAGGACTGCCACATTCTCTGCAGCATTCTCTTCACAGTTTGTTCAAAATCCATCATCGTCTAATGAAACATCGTCTCATTTAACTGTAACGTTATGATTTCTCAATAAAGACTCATTTAGAAGCAGTGGACCGAATGGTTCTGGCCAGTTCGCTGTATGACGTGTGTTCTGGTGGATTGGTATCCAAATGCCTCAGGCTGTGTGGGTGTGTGCATGCAGGGTTGCATTAATGCGATGTGGGGACATGGCCTAGAATGGCCCATTTAGGTCTTTCTGTTATGACAGGGATGACAGGTTAGACGTCCTATGTCACAGTCATAAGTCATAGTGCAAAGCCAACTGTTATTATAAGAATTGGGTCCTGCCATTGAACTTTTTTTCATTTATTCTCTGAGTAAACCTGTTTCTTCATATTTCATCATTAACCCCCTAGTCTGCTGACTTGTTCAGTTCATGGTAATGCTTGCCAGGCTTACTCAGCAGCCAGAATGGACTTTCTACTAGCTACTAGCTCATGAACCGTTTTAATTCTGTATGTGTGCAGATGTCCACTCTGAAGCGGCAGGGAAGAACTCTGCATCCCACGGTCCCTGAGGGAGCGGAGAAGAGAGCCACCAGCCTGTTCGTCCAGGAGGTGAGAGACTCTCTCTGTCTGTCTGTCTGTCACCTTACACATGCAAATGAGACTGATATCAAACAGCATAGATGAATAATTGGATATATAAATAAACGGACGGACAGATGGGTTGATTAATAGGCAAAAGGACAGAATGGATGGAGAGATGCACAGATAGATGGAGAGTGACAGAGAGATGGATAAATGCATTAATGGGTAGGCGAATGGATCAACACATAGATTGGTAGATGATTGGATGGGAAGGTAAAGATGATCGATGGATAGGTGAATGTATGGGTCAATGGATAGATAAATAGCCAAGGAGGTGGATGGGAGGATGAGTAGCTTGATGGTCAAGTAGACATGGAGACAGATGAATGGGTGTATGGATTGATAGGTAATTTGACAGATTGATGAATAGGTAGATTGATGGGTAAATAGACAGGGGTGGATGGATAAAGAGATGGATGAGTGGATGAATGGATGGATGGATGTATGGATGGATAGATAGGCAAGTTATTACATGAATAGGTAGATGGACAGATGGGTGGACAGATGAATGGGCAGAACGACTGATTGATTGATGGATAGGTGAATATATGGGTCAACTGATAGATAAATAGCCAAGGAGGTGGATAGAAGGATTGGTAGATTGATGGTCAAGCAGACATGGAGATGGATGAATGGGTGTATGGATTGATAGGTAAACTGACAGATTGATGAATGGGTAGATTGATGGGTAAATAGACAGGGATGGATGGATAAAGAGATGGATGAGTGGATGGATAGGCAGGTGATTACATGAATAGGTAAATGGACAGATGGGTGGATAGATGAATGGGCCGAAAGACTGATTGATTGATGGATGGGTGAATATATGGGTCAATTGATAGATAAATAGCCAAGGAGGTGGATGGAAGGATTGGTAGATTGATGGTCAAGCAGACATGGAGATGGATGAATGGGTGTATGGATTGATAGGTAAACTGACAGACTGATGAATGGGTAGATTGATGGGTAAATAGACAGGGATGAATGGATAAAGAGATGGATGAGTGGATGGATGGATGGATGGATAGGCAGGTGATGACATGATTAGGTAAATGGACAGATGTGTGGATAGATGAATGGCAGAAAGATTGATTAATAGATGGATGGGTGAATATATGGGTATATGGGTAGACTGATGGTTAAATAGACATGGAGATGGATGAATGGGTGTATGGATTGATAGGTAAACTGACAGATTGATGAATGGGTAGATTGATGGGTTAATAGACAGGGACGAATGGATAAACAGACAAAGAGATTGATGGATAGATGGATGGATGGATGGGTATATGAATGGATACGTTGATAAATTGACAGATGGATGGATAAATGGGTAGATTGATGATCAGTAGACAGACAGATGGGTAGACAGTCAGTCTGTGTGAGATCTCTGGTTTTAGAATCTGTGATTTGCTTCAGACATTCTTTGTTGTTGTATTGAGTTTTTGAGCGTGTGTGGGCCTGAGGGGTCATTCATGGTCAATGAGGATCCATGTAATGGTCTCTGGCTGTTGTCAGAACAAAGCATAAAATGATATTTCCTCTCACTTATGAGCTTGATGACATCAGTAGAAGCAGCTGCAGGCCTGCTGACCTTAAGCCAAACAGCTTTCCACCTTTTAATGAGTCCACACATCTGCTTGGAACCTACACTGCACGCACCGTCCACCTCCATAATCCCGTAACACTGGCCTTTTGAAATATAGTCCTTATCAATTGGCCCTAAGCATATGAAGTATTGCATTACTTCAGAAAGTTGAATAAACATTGAGCTGTACTCTCCATATTTATATAAAGATGATGTCAAAGTCTGGAATTAGTGCTGTTGAATCTGGGCAGCAGCGAAAAAGCAAACAACATCAGTCACATAAATGTTTGCCTATTACCCATAATTTTAAGATAGTAGTTGTGGTTGGTTTTTAATGTTTTTAGAGTCAATGTCAGCTTGATATGAAGATTTGGTGTAAAGGAGTCCTTTAGACTGACACTGTTACTGGTTTGCTGAGAACTTTATGAAGTCTTTGGCTGTAAAGCTGCAGTATGTAAGTTTGGGGGATTTGGCGACCTCTCTGGTGGAAATGTGTAATTACACACAATGTGCAGAAGAACATTTTATAACTTGGGTTAAGCTTTGAACCCCATCCTTGCGCAGATTTATCTGATGATAGTGAGCGTGTTGTCTTCAAAGAGAACTCAAATCTTGGTGAAGGTTTGAGTAAATGCTCTGCTATTGTCATCAACATCGATCCGGAACTTGTTGTTAAGCCTGTGCTGGTGATGTTAACATAAAAAGACATATGATGTGGTTGGAAAAAACTCTGACCCGGGTCCCTTGACCTATAAATGACCTTTTCAGGCCTCACATCACATTTGAGTCTGTTTATGTTATTTTCGATTTTAGCAAAATAATCTTACATACTGCAGCTTTATGTTTACTGCCATTGGAGCTCTACTAACAGAGCATCTGCTTGCTCTTTCTCTCTCCCACTATTTCTCTCTTCTTCTTGCTAATCGGATTTGAAGAGAAGAGGAGGCATCGCTTTTTGGAGACTGTAATCTCCACCTCATCCCTTTAAGAAGTGCTGAGCGATGAATGCTTGTCTGCCAATGAAGCAAACAGAATTCTATCCACTTAGTGCCTCGGGGACATTAGCATGCCTTTATGCCCCGAATGCTTTAACAGTGATTACTGCACAGATGACACACACAGAGAAAATCACCTTCACTCTTCAGCATCTGACAGAAAGCACTCACCAGACATGTGGAAAACACTCTCAGGTGTTATGCTAATTAGGTTGTAGTTGGTTGTGGATTCAGCCTTGTTTGTTCCTTGGATATGTGTGTGTTTGTGTTTTCATTGTGGTGTTTCTATCATATAACATATGAATATATGTTTATATTTCCCCCCACAGTGCATCAAGACCTACAACTCAGACTGGCATGTGATTAACTACAAGTATGAGGATTATTCTGGAGACTTCCGCCAGCTACCCAAGTAAGAGTTAACCTCTAACAAGCTTAGACTGCCTTTACAGTTTCATGAAACTTTCGTGCAACTTGTTGCGCCTTTTGCAAGTTCCCTGCAACATTGAAAGTTACAATTGAAGCAGTTCACTCTACTATCATACCATCATCAGTGAGGTGTAATTTACATATCTGCAACTTTTATCATATTTATCTCTTTTATGAGGAGAGATGAGGAGAGAACGCTGCTGCTTAAACAGCTGCCTATGTAGTCAGTGCCCACTTAGACACTAGGTTTTGAGACACACCCTGGTGTCCTGAACCATACTGACATGCCTCTGTGACCTTAATGACAATCTGAGCAGGTTGTAAGACGTTTTGGGGGGATGTTTTTATAGAAATTATTTGGGTTATTTGGGTGACTATTGGATTCTAGTGTTTGTTCTCAGTGTTGTTGTTCCAAACTAAACAAGTGACCTTTGGACTCCAAATGCCAACTGACTACATTCGGACTAAGTGGAAAATTGTGTAAATTTTCACTAATTCGGTTCTATAAACAGCAAATTGAAAGTTGCAAAACCTTCCATTAATATTAAAACATACTTTATACTTTGCAGGTTTAGTGCAGGTACTGCTTCACCTCCTGTTACCTGTTAGAGTTGTTAACTGTCATGTAGGTGCATTAAAGTGGAGTGTATGTGTAGACTTCCTGATATGAAAATATTCACATGAGACATAAAGCAACAGTGAGGTGAAACAGTAGGCGACCGTAGTGTTCTTTTCGGTGGGCTTGGTGTGTTTGGGCTTTTAAAGGGGGTGTGGGAAGAGAAATCGTTGGGACAAGCGACTGAAGAATGTTGAAGGATGCAAACGTCGATTGTCTTTTGGCCTATTTGTGTATACGTGTCCTCTAAACATATGCTGATATGATCTTTGTCCCTAATCTGCACTGTGTCTGTGTTGACACTGAGGTCCTGAGGACGGAGCCAAATCAGGAAGCATATTTTTGCACAACAATAGCAACGCAGCTCTTCCTCTTCAGTACAGTACAGTATTGTCATGTTGCAGCAAAGCACAGGTCAGGACTGCTCCAAGAATGTCCCTATAGCACAGAGCAGGCCAGCTATACCATAAAGCTCTTCTTATATACAGATTAAATGTATTTTTTATCTATTAGTTGGAAAATTGTACACAAAAATGGTTAAATAGGTTCCGCAAAACCACGTTTGGCTTCAACTGAGTAGGATGAGAATAGCTGCACTCTTAACCCTTTGATGCACAAGCTAAGCAAACCCCTTCTAATGCACAACATGTCTCATATTCATTTTCTATGTAATTGTATGTATTGCTGAGTTCCGGTTTGGTAAATCTATACAATATTAGTTTATTAAATTTTGCTTCTTTAGTCTAAAGCTGGAGCTATGAGGCTAACATTACTATTTAACATTAGAAGTCACCCATCTTGCCTATTGTTTGTTACAAAATCCAAGTCCAAACTTCTCCTAAACTGCTTCCAGGTCTTCATTAAGGTGGTGTAGACTTGCAGATAAATTACAGCTCTGTATGACTTTAAAAATAAATAAAATTTTATCATGACAAGCCACCTTTTCAAACAAGCTGTGGGCTAGTTTTCACACATGGGTCAGATTCCTCCTTATTTCTAAGACATATGGGGTCTGTCTCAAAACCTAGTGAGCTCCTACATAGACAGCATTTTACGTCATAGTATGCGACCCCCGACATGTAGACTGTCCCAATTCTTACATACCTTAAACATGCTTCTACTGAGGAACCTTATTTTAACCTGATTCAAAATTTGTTTATTTCAATATTTAATATGTTTCATATGTTCATTAAAACTCTTGTTTTTGACCATAAATCCTTATTTTAATTCTTATTTATTAACTTACATGAACAAAAATAGTTTTTGTAAATATGTTCCTGACTGCAACTGATGAAATTAATTTATATTAAACACAATATAAAAAAAATAGAATGTTCCAAAGAAACAAATACAGTCAATCTTGTTCTCATAGCAAACATGCACAATTAGACATTAGACTTCTTTAGATAAAGTTAACGGCTTCTTTACCAACACAGAAGTTCTTGCTAAAGCCTGAGTAGACTTATAAATCAATGTAAATAATTTTTTCATTTATATGATTACATAAAGAAACTGTTAAGCAAATCAATTAGAGCAGCTCAGTTTTGTTTCCATATGACTTATAAATATATATTCTATTGTAACAGAATAGATTACTGAATACATAAAGAACCCAAATCTGGCTGCTAGTCTGGTACATTCGTTGTACATCTCACTTTCATGTGCCCGAAAACAAGGATTAATATAACAAGTTAAACTTTGTTCCATTTGTAAGATCTTGTTAAGCTATAACTCAGTCTTAAACCCTATTTCTCTTCTGGTCGAGTAAGATACGATTTTATTTCAATAATACAATTTCAATAACACTTACATTTAGTAACTAGAAGGAAAACCTGAAGGAAACCTGAAAGTGAGTCCAGGCAGTTTGGAGGCTGTAGGTTTGACCAAAAATGAATGGGATCCTATGGGAGGAACGAGGGATGAATAAATGGCAAATAGAGGAGTGCGGGTCAGTATCTCTGTGAATTAGAGGTTGGGGATCTGCCCTGAGAGAGTCCAGGCAGTTTGGAGGCTGTAGGTTGAACAAAATTATAATGTTTGGGTTTGACCAAAAATGAATGGGATCCTATGGGAGGAACGAGGGATGAATAAATGACAATAAGATGAGTGTGGGTCTGTGGTTTAGTGCTTGAGGATGTGCCTTAATAGAGTACATGCAGTTTGGAGGCTGTAGGTTCAATGAAACCATGAGGTTTGGGTGTGACTGAAAATGAATAGGACTATATGGGGACAAAAGAGGTATGGAAGAAAAAGACAAACAGACGAATTCGGGTCAAACCAACACTACAGTGAAGGTCGGGGGTCTTCCCTGAATCAGTGTATGCGAAGCGGTGTAGAAGTTGAGTAGAAGTTCATTAGATTGGCGTGCACTTTTCTAACCTATTCATTCTCTATGGGGAACAATTACGGAAAATATCTGTTGTTTTCTGGAATCTGTGTATCCAATCAAAAAGCTGTATACAAGCCTGAATCAAACAATGAGAAGTTGTTATCTCGAAAACTGTGGGACTTTCTGGCTAAAAGCGAGTAACAATATAGTTCATAATAATATAATAATTCTGGAAAATAATGTATCTTGAGTTTTATACCATGCAGCGCTAGACCAGAGAAGTTTAAGTATAAAATAAACATCTCCTAGAAGCCGAGCTGTAGATGCTCATTGAAACAGGCACTGGCCTTTCATCCTGAGGATATGAGCTCCACAATGAGCTCCACAGATGGCACAAGTAACAGTTTACAGCATGGAAAGCATGACCCAGGACCGCTGCCTGATCACTTTTGCACACATGCGCGCACATATAGGCATTCCTGGTTTTTGTATTATTCCTTTGTGTTGCAGTGAATACGAATGCACTCGCTCACTCTTACGACCTCTCAACCTCTATGTTACTGTGTTGCAGTAAAGTTTCTCGGCCGGAGAAGCTGCCCACTCACGTGTTCGAGGTGGACGAGGACGCAGACAAGGATGAGGTATATCACCATGACCCATGATTCCTGTGTGAACCTTAAAAAAAGAGAGTGGGAGAGACAGAGAGAGGAAGAAGTGTGGTGAGTGATGTGGTGAAATGGTTCTCTGGCTGAACCAGCCTCTTTCCCCAGTGTGGTGAAAAGCAGAGCAGTGTCTGTCCACCTCCGAGGCCAGGACTTCCTGTTGAAACAGCCAGTCACATTGCGTGGTCAGATGCTGGGAATGGAAAGGAGTTTACCACATTTCAGCAACATCATACCTATTTTTGACGGGACTGACCAGCTTTACGGAGAGTGTGGTCATGAATGGTCAAATAAGTTCTCTCGACATGCTGGTCTGTTGTAGGCTGGAGAAAAGAAAGTAATCAAGAAGCTGCTGGTCTAACTGAGACAGGAGTAAAGAAACAGGCCGCCTATGGCTGATGAATTGAGTTTAATTCAGACGTACTTGTACAGTATATTTTGGTCACTGGACACTGAGAGGATCAGACCCTCAAATAAGAAACTCCACCCCCCTCTGGTTACACTAAACAAGTAAGAGTTATCATTAACAACTAGGGGTGTGCCATATCGTATCGTACACAATAATATCGCCAACATATTTGAATATCATCATCGATATTATACCCTGAAATATCACACCATATCACCCATCACTAATTATCAGCAAATTATTAGCAAAAGAAAAATTCACACTTTTCTCATTTTCTATTATACATCTACTAGAGACAGATTTCATCTCCAGTATCATTCACTTTACTTCAGTCCTGGATATATGGAGATATTTGGAGTGCATTATTTAGTATCATGATGTTCTGGATCATTGACTTCTGTTACAATCTGATGAAAATTCTTGTATTTTTTACTATCTCAGTTAGGGGTGTGCCATATCATATCGTATGTCAAATTTAATTTTCATTTCAGTAGTGTATTCTTGGAATATAATTTTTAAATTCAGTGTTTTGTCATATCGCCAAGAGTATCGTTATCGCAAAAAATACCATGAAATATCGTGATTATTTTGGTAGGCCCACCCCTACTAACAACATGAGACTAAACTACATAGCTATCAACAACCAAAAGTAAAGCAAAGCTTAGACTCTGAGCTGTATTTCCCAATAGAATCAGAATGTTTATTCACCCAGTAAGTAATTTGTGTTGATGGAGGTGTCAACATAAAATGTAATTATTTAAAGTAAGAATAGAAAAACATATACTGTACTTAAACATTGAATAGACAGGCTAGAAATAATCTGTGATATAAAGAATGTACACTGGAAGATAAGTACAGATGCAGTTGAGTACTAAGATATACATATACAATGTTCCTTTCCTGGCTAAAGGCCTTGGCATGGTGGAAGGGCTTGTGTGGTCTTGGGATCTTCTGGAGAAGTATACTCCTGGTAGAGTTTCCCAGGGTGAGCAGGTCTAGAATGAGGACCCAGAATAGCACGGTCCAAAATCCCCTATGCAAAAAAAGCGTATAGCGTATAGATGTTGGGAGCGGGTTACCAGAACCTTCCACTGGAGTCAGTCCTGATTGTAGTGGTCCTATCCCACATAAACCAGTTGGGGTCAGCCTGAAATAGCAATATGGAGGGACCATATGGGCCCATTGCTTGCTAGGTTCAGCATGGGGAACCAGTGTAGTGCATTATAGACACAAAAACTGGCTCTTCACACGTGGATTGTGACCTCACTTTACGTGAAGGAGCCGGAACTTAGTCCGGGAGATAGAGGAACCAACTAGATGTAGTTGAGCTCACCTCTATTCACTCTTTGATAAGGGTTGCTCCTTGGGTCAAAGGTCAGTGATCGATTTTGTTCTCGTTTCATCTGACTTGAGACCATATGATCTGGAAACTCAAGAGAGCTGCTGAGCTGTCAACTGATCAGCATCTGGTGGTGACCTGAATCAGATAGCAGGGAAGACCTGGTAGGCCCAAGCAAATAGCGGGGGTCTGCTCAGAACTACCTGCAGATACTCCAGTCCAGAATGCTTTGAACTTTTCCATACGTAGGGTGTGCGTGTGTTTTGGGGACTTGGATAAGGCTTGCGACTGTGTTCCCCAAGATGTTCTGTGGGTGGTCCTCTGGGAGTATGGGATGCTGGGGCCACTAATTTAGGCCATTCGGTCTCTGTATACCCAGAGTGAGTGGTGTGTTCATATTCCCGGCTTTAGGTCCTGTTTGATGTGGGTGTTGGACTCCACCAAGGTTGTGCTTTGTCTACACTGCTGTTGGGTAATTTAGCTAACTATATATATATATATATATATATATATATGCACTAGATGTATTCCATAGATGTCTATCTCTTTATTGTTTTAGCTGCACATGATTTGGCTAGGTAGTTGTTTCATAGGCTTTGGCAGTACACAACTGTTGATTCAAATATGGGGTGGTTGTTACCAAAAATTAAAAAATGATTAGTGTTTTAAACACACTCAGTTTAGTAAAGTCAGGAAAGTCTTGGTAATTAGCTGATGGGTTGAATCTGTTGTGCATAAATAGGAAAGCTCAAAAAATATGAATAGCATACAGTGGATTAGGACTGAGAAACACTGAGCTACACAACTACTGCTGTGGCCCAACTCTAGCTGAGGAATAGGCTTTTGGCTGAGTTGCACGCGGTACCATATAGCAGATCAAATACTAGTATAAATAATTGAACTGGTCAAGTGGAGAGAGACTCCATGTTCACATACAGATGAGCTTCTTTGGATTTTCTCACATAAGAATGAAAACTGTTCTCTGGAGAATTCACAGTCTCTTAGCTTTTCTCTCTCATTCTTTAACCTCTCTCGCTCGATCTCTATGGCTCATCCTTTCTCTGTGTATACATGTTTGTGTACTACTTTGTTAAGTGACTGGTTCCTCTCTTGTGTCTCTGTAGGACGCAGCATCTCTGGGTTCCCAGAGAGGAGGTGTAGCCAAACATGGCTGGCTTTACAAAGGCAACATGAACAGTGCTATTAGTGTCACAATGAGGGTGAGTATTCATACACAGCTACCGATAGATGTAGGGTTCCCATGGATCCTTTCAGTAACTGTATTTAAAGGCTTAAAAATACTTACATTTTTTATTATTTCCTAAATGTGTAACAGTGTGAATCTACAGCGTCTGATCTATATTTCCACAGATTGTTATAATAAGAAGATTGTCTTTCTTAGTTAATGCAGATTTTCAATGGATGTACCTGAACTCTTTGTTGAGCCAAATTCAAAACATCTTATATAGGGCTGCATGTTATTGATTTAAAACCTGATGTTTGATAAAGCTGTCAGATATTGTAATGATATTAGGAGAAGCTTCCATTAATTATTCAATTAGCATCTCTCTGGCTAGATGGAACACGAGTACACACATTTGCATAATCTGTAGAAGCTCTCCTTTAAACAAATAGCAAATACGCCATTCCAAAAAGCACCATTCACTATTGCACAACATAAAAATTATTCAAAAACAGCTACTTCAGAACTGTAGTATAATTTTAGTGCACAGAACAGACAGAATTAGCTCAACAGCTTTTTCTTTTTATGTTTATCTTTGTAACGGCATACAAGAAGAAATGTATTTAGATTTAATTTTGTGTTTAGTTATTCAATATTGTGGCATCAGACACGCCGGATAGTGTTTATTTTAAATAAAACATTGTTCATGCTTTTGGGTCAGTGTTCTAGTTGGGCTCTGGGACTCTTATTCTGAAGTACACTTGGCTAGCTAGTGTACTGCGTGTTACTTTGCTGCGCACTGTGATTGGCTGTTTTAGCCTATAGGTTAACTTACAAATCTCCCATGTAGGAAAGCAGAGTTCAATCCTAGAGCATAAAATTGACCTTTAGGCTTCAACAGTTTGCGTCGGTAATGTAATGACGCTCTCTGGCGCTGCCTGTATGAGGGGATATGGTTTGTTATGTCATCTCCGCTCTGACAATGAGTTTATCGCAGTAACTGATATCACAATAATGATAAAAATATGAAATATCGTGCAGCCCTAAACAACTATCTTCTAATAATCTGAAAATTTGAGGCAGATTTATAAAAAGCCAATAAAAGAATAAATTAATGAATCACTTTTCCATCACTTACGTCTTCGTGCAAGTTTCTGGAAACTTTCAGCACATGAGGTGGGATTCACCATACGTGGAGGGGTTCGGACCTTCATTACCTCTCACGAGAGCAGTTTCGACAGTCATCTATCTGGTGTACATAAGTGTGCCACCTTGTCGTTGACCGCCGAACCCCTGGGACCCCAGTGTCTCTATTTGCATGCTACCATGTTAATTAGTATGTTAAAAATAGCAGTGGCACCATCGGCGGTGAATTAATTTGCTGCAGTATATGGAGTTTGAGACACAGATGATCGTATCTTCCTTATTAAAGCGCCCAAACTTTTTTTGTTTACATTAATTTTGCATATTTTTTACATTTCTGGCTTTTCCTGTTATTGTTAATGCATATTTTCAGAGTACCATAGTGACACAACATATATCATTAGCCAGTAGTAGGTGAAAGTAATAATGCATAGCAGCACATTTGTTGTTGTAGCATTTCACCTCAAACTAAACTGTCCACCCAGAATTGTGTTTGTCACGTTAATGCAGTTTTTGGATTGTAGCCTCTGAACCCACCGACCAACATTCACTCAACAGTACTACAGGAAGAGAAGTGGGGGCAATCTGTTTTCCTGTTCCTGATTCGTTTCCCACGCTTTTAGCTCCCCAGCATTATCTTTAGAACTTTTATGTTTATATCCACTATTTTTAGACAACTAACTCTCTCTCTCTTTCTCTCTCTCTCTTTTCGTCCCCAGTCATTTAAGAGGAGATACTTCCAGCTGGCCCAGCTGGGGGATGGATCATATAATCTGAACTTCTATAAGGACGAGAACATCTCCAAAGAGCCTAAAGGGACCATATTTCTTGACTCCTGCATGGGAGTGGTCCAGGTAACCATCACTGTGGGCTACTGCACATTTTCCAGGACTTCATCCACATTTATTAACGTTTATTATTATTAAAAACCATTGAATTAAAGACACCTAACTAGATACTATGAATCACACTTTGCAGACTTTCTAACTGGGTAACTTAGCTGCTGCTAGAGAGGTGAAACCATCAGGTCTGACAAAGAAATATTCATACATATTCATAATGTTAATAAGCACTACAAAGTAGAGATGGAAAGATCGATCGGCTATGTATCGGTATCGGCTGATTTTTAATCAAAATATGTGATCGGCCGATATTTCGTTGAAACCCCCTCCGGTCAGGTTGCAATTCCTATCTCAATGCAATTCCATCATCTCAGAAATGGCTGCTACTTCGGCTCCCGTTAGCGATGTGCGTTTTGTTTTAAATGTACCGTCTATCCCGTCACAGTCGGATACCAGATTAGTCTATAGTCGTAGTACTTTGCTCGGACTTCAAGGTACTGTCTCATCCAGCAACCCGCCGCGCAGTTTACGGACTGCACAAATCAAGACACTCCGCGAACTGGGGATTCTACAGCAGAAAGACCCAGAGGCCTGCACAGCCGCGGCCTCGCCTGCCACCAACAGCCGCTGCAAGAAGCGACGCAAGCGGTGTGAGCGATCGCGGAAACGCGGAAAACGGGCGGGCGCTAGCGCGAGGCTAAAGGCTAGCCCACACAGACCAGCGCTTCCATCCATCCTTCTGGCCAACGTCCGATCACTGGAAAACAAAATGGACTATCCGAGGCTGGGTTTGACCGCCCAACGCAAGGTTAGAGACTGTTGTGCTCTTATCTTTAACGAGACGTGGCCAAACTCTGCCGGAGCAGATAGCGCCGTTAGCATGGAGGGGTGTGTGCATCTACATCAACAACAACTGGTGCACGAACGCTAAAGCTGTGTCGAGCCACTGTTCTGAAGATGTTGAGTTTCTGACGGTAAAATGCAGACCATTTTACTTGCCGAAAGAATTCACAGCCATCTACATCATAGGGGTGTACATTCATCCCAGTGCTAACACAAACGAAGCACTCTCCACTCTGTATCAGTCCGTCAGCATGTTACAGAATGCCAATCCAGACTGTGTTTACATCGTGGCAGGAGATTTTAACCGGACTGATCTGAGGTCAGTTTTACCACACTACCACCAATATGTGAACTTTGCAACCCAAGGAGAAAACACACTAGACCGCGTCTACTCAAACATAAACAAAGCATTCAAAGCAGTCCCCCGCCCCGTCCTGGGAAACTCAGACCATCTCTCTGTTATGCTAATTCCAGCATACAGGCCACTGGTGACCAGAGCCAAGCCAGCTGTTAAGCAGATAAGGACCTGGCCAGAGGGAGCAGTCTCATCACTTCAGGACTGCTTTGAATGCACTGACTGGAATATGTTCAGAGAGGCTGCCACTGTCAATCATCACACCAATCTGGAAGAGTATGCTGAGTCAGTGATTGGATATATGTCCAAGTGTGTGGAAGATGTGACTGTCACCAAGAACATCATCACAAGAGCCAATCAGAAACCCTGGCTCACTAAAGAGGTGCACACCCTTTTACGTAAACGTAATGCTGCTTTTAAGTCTGGTGACAAGGATGCTCTTAGATCTGCTAGAGCTAACTTGAAGCGAGGTGTCAGAGCAGCAAAGCTGGTCAAAAAAATGGTCAGAAAATTCAAAACCACTTCACTGACTCCAAAGACTCCAGACGCTTGTGGCAGGGCATTCAGTCCATCACGGACTACAGGCCACGCCCACCACTCAGCAATGACAGCACAGACTTCCTTAACACACTCAGCACCCACTTCAGCAGATTTGAGGACAACAACACCACCCCAGTAACAAAGGCTACCCTCAGTCTGGACGATGAAGTCCTCTGTCTCGACCCAGCTGATGTCCAGAAGGCTCTACGCAAGGTCAACCCTCGGAAAGCAGCAGGTCCTGACAACATTCCAGGGTATGTACTTAAGGAATGTGCTGATCAACTGGCATATGTCCTGGCGGACATCTATAACACCTCTTTGAGCCAAACCATTGTGCCTCAGTGCTTCAAAACCACAACCATCGTACCACTGCCAAAGAAGTCACCAGCAGCATCACTCAATGACTACCGCCCTATAGCACTGACTCCCATCGTCATGAAGTGCTTCGAGAGACTGGTCAAAGATCACATCACATCACGACTGCCTCCAACATTCGACCCACTTCAATTTGCATACCGCCCCAACCGCTCCACTGATGATGCCATATCAACAGCACTCCACCTGAGCCTGACTCATCTGGAAAACAAGAACACTTACGTGCGGATGCTCTTCATTGACTTCAGCTCCACCTTTAACACAGTCATCCCCCAGCACCTTGTTAAAAACTTGGCCCATTAGGCCTTGACACCTCACTGTGTAACTGGTTATTGGACTTCCTCACAGACAGACCGCAGACAGTACGAGTTGGAGAAAACACCTCCCAAACCACCATCATGAACACTGGTGTTCCCCAAGGATGCGTGTTGAGTCCTCTGTTGTTCACGTTGTTGACCCACGACTGCTGTGCCAAGTACAACTCAAACCACATCATCAGGTTTGCAGATGATACTACAGTAGTGGGTCTCATCAGTAACGATGATGACTCCGCCTACAGAGAGGAGGTGAACCAACTCGTTGCCTGGTGCGACAGCAACAACCTGTCACTGAATGTCAACAATACAAAAGAAATGATTGTTGACTTCAGGAGGAAACACACAGTTCACACACCGCTCACAATCCATAGCAAAACTGTGGAGTTTGTGAAAAGCACCAAGTTTCTGGGGGTGCACATCGCAGACAACCTGACATGGACCACACACACCTCCTCCCTGGTCAAGAAAGCACAACAGCGCCTTCACTTCCTACGAAGAATGAGAAGAGCTAACCTTCCGCCTCATATCCTCACTACATTCTACAGAGGAACAATAGAGAGTATCCTGACCAGCAGCCTCACGGTCTGGTACAGCAGCTGCACCATCGCCGAACAGAAATCACTCCAGAGAGTGGTGAGGACAGCAGAGCGCATCATCAGGACCTCACTTCCACCTGTACAAGATCTGTACCCATCACGGTTCCACAGCAGAGCCACCAAGATGGTCAGAGATCCCACCCACCCAGCTCACGGACTGTTCAGACAGCTGCCCTCTGGAAAACGCTACTGCAGCATGTGGTGCAGGACTTCCAGACTGAGCAAAAGTTTCTTTCCACAAGCCATCAGACTGCTCAACACTTCCTGAAGAGCAGACTCATCAGATCTGTTAAACTCTTGAACATATACCTACTTCATACTCAGGTGGTCCTCCACTGCAATGTTTACATTTACAGTGTTATGTTCACATCTATTTAGAGTATATCTCACTATCACACACACTCTTTCTATATTCTCCACTGCACTGTCATGTTGTTATTTATTTGTCATGTTGTTATTTATTTGTCATGTTAGTTGTATGTCATGTGTTTTTATGTATCTGCACATTGGAGTTTGAAGACAATCTCGTTAAGCTATGCACTCAGTTGTAAAGTCTGAATGACAATAAATTTGACTTTGACTGACTATCTGAACCACTAGGTGGAAATAAATACCCTTTCATTTCCCACAGTCTGACTAAAGCAGTGGCCTCGCGAGAGCAGTTTGGGTTCACGGCACGTGCTGTCCGTCTGGCAGCTTGTTGCCGTATGTGACTCAGACTCATCCAGCAGTTTTGTAAAATTAGTAAAATCAGCGTCTCTCGTGGGAACCAAGACAAAGACATTTAACACTACTAACCTGATACGGTGTTTAGAGTACACCTGCAGCTGAATACAGTGAGTATCAGTAAACAGCAGAGCTAGCACACACAGCTAGCACAAAACTAATAACCCAGAACACCTACAGACCAGATCTGACCGGTACGAACAGAACAGCAGCAACAATTCAAGATCTACATTTAATGATTACAGTTTTTACTGTATTTATTTAATTTGCTTTTTTAGTTTTAAATTGGGGTTTAAATGTAATGATTACAGTATTTGGGGATATTTGTTTGATTTACTTTGTTTATTTACTCATAATTTAGTTAAAAATATTATGCTGTTTCACATGAGCTTGTTAAAAATGGTAATAAACCAGTTTAGATCATGTTTCATGACTTGCTTGCGCTAATAACTACATGTAGCCCTGCCTTGGCATATAGCCCCGCCCTCCATCGGTATTGGCTATCGGCCGATCGTGCTGAAAGAGATCGGCGATCGGAATCGGCCTCAAAAACGCTGATCGGTCCATCTCTACTACAAAGTGCAGCAGCTCGTCTTCTCACTAGGACAAAGTGTAGGGAACATATTACACCAGTATTGGCTTCTCTACACTGGTTGCCTGTAAGCTATAGAATAGATTTCAAATTTTAATGCTTACTCATCAGGCTGTGCATGACGAGGCTCCAGCATATATCACAAAGCTTCTACATCCTCTTCATAGTGTGAGAACTTTTAGGAGTTATAAACTGTTCCTTGTTCTAACTTCAAATCAAAGGGGGACTGTGCTTTTGCAGTCTATGTCCCAAAATTATGGAATAATCTTCCTATTGATGTTAGACTATCTGATTTAATCCAGGTTTTTAAAAAACATGTAAAGACTTATTTTTATTCTCTTGCTTTTGACAGCTTTTGATCAATGTGCTTTACAAGTCGGTGTGCATTTGAGTATTAAAGTGTGTGTATTATTTATTTGAGTATATGACTATAGTAATCTTAATTGTCTTTTATTTTATTTGTAAGTATTTTGTAAAGCACTTTGTGAGTCACTCTGGAAAAAAGATATATAAAAAAAGTTTTTTTTACTACTTTCTTACTAGGAGCACACTAGGAGTGTTCCTCTCTGTTGAGAAATCTAAGCATTTAATGCTGAATATGTTCACTCCTCTCAGATTACATCTGCTAGCCATTCGCTATTATCACATATATTGGTATATTTACGTGTCTGATCTGACAAGTACATTGACTGAGCCCTTCATACTGTACTCCAGTGCTTAATTTGTGCCAGATCTTGCTGGAACAGGATCCGGCACCTCTCATATTTTGAGCACTTGCGTTCCAGAACCTATATATGTAGATTCAGTACTTCTATGAAGTTTTTTTAAACACTGGGACTTATTTATAAAATAAATCAAAATAAAATAAGGGGTGTTAGTTGTTTGTGTGTAATACTGTTTCAAAAAAACGACCAGCTCATTTTGTAGATGTGTGTAGATGGTAATTGCAGTTCTGGAATATTAAAGTTATGGTCCCGTTTTGTGTGTTCACGCATGAGAGCTAGTCGACGGCAAGGTTTGCCACATGAAATCGAGTGGGGACTGTTAAAGGTTTTATTTATTTAGATTATTTGTAGGACACCACGTTCTAGATAAAACGGTTCCTCCGGAGGCATCTCTGAGATTGTATGGTTGCAGCTCCTCACTGCAGTCATTAGAGCTAGGTCTCTCTTATTGCATAGAATGCTACTATGTTGTGTCTATGCGTTCCAGGACCCTTTCCATCACTGCCCACTTGTTGGATCACCTCACCTTTAGTGTTCCATTACCTGATGTTTTACGAATGTTCAATGTTCAAGCAGGCCAGCATACCTCTTCTTTCCCTGTTAGTTCTACAGGAACCTAAGTAGGCTCGCTACTACGCTCTCTCCACTGTACTGGACTCATGACCCTGTGTTCACCACTGCCCTCAGAATACACACCTTCAACCGTCAGCATGTTTTCCTATTTGCTCAAAGCCCTAAAGCTTAATCTCTCTTGTGTTCATGCATGTGCTTGATTAACAGTCTGTTTCTACAGAGTTTAACTCTTAACAGAGTTCAGAAATAATTTGTAAATTCATTTGTTTGGTTTTACAGTTTAAATAATTGTGGAAGGAAAAACATATATATGCTAATTGGATTAAAAACATTGAAATTTAAGGTGGAATGAAAAATGTGAATAAGAAGAGAACTACAGCCGCCTGATTGGTTCAGAAATCAGTCGCTAACAAGCTCGTTTCTACAATTTCTGTTCATTTTATCAGCACCGCCTACCATATAGGAGCACTTTGTAGTTCTACACTTACAGACTGTAGTTCATCTGATTCTCTGTATACTTCATTACTCTGTTCTTTAATGATCAGGACCCCCACAGAGCAGGTGTTATTTGGGTGGTGGATCATTCTCAGCACTGCCATGTTAGCCAACCATCTATCTGTGGGCAGCGTCCTGTGACCACTGATGAAGGACAGATGAGCTACTGTCTCTGACTTTACATCTACAAGGTGGACCAGCAAGGTCCAAGTTTAAACACTCCAACAGCACTGCTGGAGCACTCCACCACCACGTCAGTGTCACTGAGGACGATACACCACCCAAATAATACCTACTCTAAAGTGGTCCTGTGGGGGTCCTGACTATTGAAAATAACAACAGGGTAACAAAGCATACCGTGTACAGTCTGTAAGTGTAGAACTACAAAGTGCTCCTATATGGTCAGTACAGCTGATAAATTCAGCCGAAGAACAGTAACTGTATTAAAACCCGCGTCTGTAGAGGAGGTGAAGCTTATCCTCATATAGAAAAACTACAGAACGTGTCTTTTGAGTCTGCTTCTGAGTCTCTCGGGGCAGATCTAATGTTCTCTGTGTTCCCATGGAGCCACTTCTGTAGCTGTTGTTCAGCATTGAATCAGAACAGTCACATTCAGTTACCTAGGTGGCTAAAATAGGCATGTTAATCTTCATTCTTCGTGTTGAATTGACTGAAGTCCAGCCATACGCTCTGTGTGTGTGTGTGTGTGTGTGTGTGTTTGTTTGTGTATGAATGGTCAGCACCGCAGGCAGGTGGAGTTGTTCTGACAGGGTTACAGAGAGCCGAGCCCAGCTCACATATGGAGCTCCCTCCCACCAACCCAGTCTGCCTCAGGGTCATATTTTTCCATGTTTCTCCCTCTGTGTGTACATGTGAGCAGAGAGAGAGAGAGAGAGAGAGAGAGAGAGAGAGAGAAAAAGAGAGAGAGATAAAAGAGAGAGGAAGAGAAAGAGAGAGAGAGACAGGAAAAGAAAGAGAGACAGGAAAAGAGAGAGAGAGAGGGAGAGAGAGTGATACAGAAAGAGAGAGAGCGAGCGAGAGAGAGAGAGAGAGAGAGATAGAAAGAGAGAGAGGGAGAGAAAGAGAGAGAGAGACAGGAAAAGAGAGAGAGAGAAAAGAGAGCGCGAGAGAGACAGAGACTTGACTTTCAAAACTCTTTATTACATGTAACACAAAAACAGAACAAAAAAAACAAGAGAGAGAAAAAGAGAAAGAGACACAGAGAGAGAGAGAGAGAGACAGAAAGTGAGAGAAAGAGAGAGACACAGAGAGAGAGAGAGAGAGAGAAAGACACAGAGAAAGAGCGAGAGAGAAAAAGAGAGACAGAAAGTGAGAGAGAGACACAAAAAGAGAGAAACAAAGAGAGACAGAAAGAAAGAGAGAGAGAGAGACAGAAACAGAAAAAAAGAGAAAGAGAGAGAAACAGAGAGAGACAGAAAAGAGAGAGGGAGAGAAAGAGAGACAGGAAAAGAGAGAGCGAGAAAGAGAGAGAGCGAGAGAGACAGACTTGACTTTCAAAACTCTTTATTACATGTAACACAAAAAAACCCAAAAAAAAACAAGAGACAGAGAGAGAGAAAAAGAGAAAGAGACACAGAGAGAGAGAGAGAGACAGAAAGTGAGAGAAAGAGAAAGACACAGAGAGAGAGAGAGAGAGAGAAAAAGAGAGACAGAAAGTGAGAGAGAGACACAAAAAGAGAGAAACAGAAAGAGAGACAGAAAGAAAGAGAGAGAGAGAGACAGAAACAGAAAAAAAGAGAGAGAGAGAAACAGAGAGAGAGACAGAAAAGAGAGAGAGAGAGAGAGAGAGATTGCATTCCTCTGCTTTGTTTTTGCACTGGCCCTCCTGAAAGAACAAAACATTCGAGTACTCTGGTATGTGTATGTTTGCCCCGTTCTGATATCAAAGGAATGTTCCAGTACAAATATTTATGGATTAATATTACAGGTGCTCTGCTAGTGCTGGCAGTCTCACATTAGAGTGTTTTTCAGCAGGTGATTCAGAAGATAAGCAGTTTATTATTTCCAGGAGTGATCCAGGTACAGTCGTTTGAGAGTGATATATACGTCCTCACTCTCGTATCAGAAGGGTGAAGGTACCAGCAGTGTGTTGAACTGTGTGAATAGAAAAGCTCCAGAATCCTGTTAAACAATAAACAATAAAAGTATGTGTACAGCAGAGTCACTAGAGGTTTATCAAAACGGGGGCTAAGCCTGTACTAGGGGGTCTGGGGGCATGGTTTGTTTTTAATGGCCCCAAAAGGTTCAGCATGAAATTTTTGAGTCTAAAATGATTTTAAAAACTATTTTTCTCCGTAGACTGTATTGAGCACAGAGCTGTTATGACTTAAACACTATATCCATCCACTGACAACAGGATCAAGCAGAGGTACTGAGGCACACAGCGTTATCTCCTCTCTCTGCAGGGTCCAAAACACGTTATTCATATACACTGATTCTAGATCAGTTCTCAGAAATAGTGTGAGGGGTCGTTTTAATAGCTTGGTGGTAGAATTTCATGCTCATGGTCACATATATGTTCATAAAGCACATGTATTAATAATAGATGGACCGATCAGCGTTTTTGAGGCCGATTCCGATCGCCGATTACCTTTTAGCACAATCGGCCGATACTGATAGAGGGCGGGGCTATATGTCACGACAGGGCTACATGTAGTTATTAGCGCAAGCAAGTCATGAAACATGGTCTAAACTGGTTTATTACCATTTTTAACGAGCTCATATGAAACAGCATAATATTGTAAACTAAATTAACAATAAATAAACAAAGTAAATCAAACAAATATCCCCAAATACTGCAATCATTACATTTAGACCCTTAATTTAAAACTAAAAAAGTTAATAAATGCAGTAAAAACTTATTTATTAAATTTTGTATTTATTTAGAAAGAGCAGAATGTTTAAGCGTCGCTGAGCTGCTGTGAAACGTCTGCATTTTATTCATTGTACTGCATTTAGAAGCCCAGATCATCTGAATCTGCTAATCCAGTACTCGCAGTTTTAACCATGTTTAATTACAGTTATTTATCGTCACTGGCTGGTACATACATACATACATATTAAAGATGGACCGATCATCGTTTTTGAGGCCGATACAGATCGAGGGCGGGGCTATATGCCACAGCAGGGCTACATGTAGTTAATAACGCAAGCTAGTCATGAAACAGCATAATATTTTTAACTAAATTAACAGTAAATAAACAAAGTAAATCAAACAAATACTGTAATCATTACATTTAGACCCTTAATTTAAAACTAAAAAATCTAATTAAATACATGCAGTAAAAACTGCAGTCATTAAACTCAGACTCTGTTATTTTAAACTAAATCTGTAATCATTAAATGTAGATCTTGAATTGCTGCTGCTGCTGTTCTGTTTGTACCGGTCAGATCTGGTCTGTATGGTGTTCTGGGTTGTTTGTTTTGTGTTAGCTGTGTGTTCTAGCTCTGCTGTTTACTGATACTCACTGTATTCAGCCACGTGTAGTGTTGTATCAGATTAGTGTGTTAAATATCTTTGTCTTGATTTCTCAACGAGAAACGCTGATTTTACTAATTTTACAAAACGCTCTGGATGAGTCTGTGTCACATACGGCAACAAGCTGCCAGACGGACACAACGCAAAGGAAAACTGTTCTCGCGAGGCGCGCCGCGAAAATGAATGCGTGTGTATTTCCACCTAGTGGTTCAGATAGGAATTGCAGGGAGCTGGCTGGAGGGGCTTTCAACGAAACACTAGCTGGAAATACAGAAATTAAGCTCATTTGTTTACCGCCATTGATCGACCCTCAAGAAATATCGGCCGATCACAGATAGTATATTTTTAAAATTAGCCGATACTGATACATAGCCGATCGATCTTTCCATCTCTAGTATTAATATTAATCGAAAGCTTACCCACCTCTATCCTCATCAGACCTTAACCCTCCTATTATGTTATGGGTCAATTTGACTCATCTCCACATCTAAAACACTGGCTACCATCTTTAAAATTGTAAATATACCATATAATCTTATAATTTAGCTTTTTAAATCTTCAGAGAGTTTATAATGAAGTTGTATTGCCTTGAGTTGAGCATTTGCTTGTTTTTGAGAGTATTTAAATTGTCAGTTTGACACATAACATTATGAATGCAATCGTTTTTACCATAATAGGAGGGTTAAACTTCCTTCCCTCTCATATGTGTTTAGTAATGCATTCATTTTGTTTACAAAATCTTATGGAAATAATAAGGTTTAAAATGATTTCACTGGTAAAAGTACTCCTCCTCCCCAGGTCATGTCCTGCTATCACATTATATTGTGAATGTGAATTAACTACTGATGAGCTGAACTACTGACATGCATTTATTTAGGAATGGGAGACTAAATTGGGTTGGAGGGAGATAAATTGGGAGAAAAGGAGGTGGGGGGGCTAAATTGGGAGAAAAGGAGGTGGGGGGGGCTAAATTGGGTGCAAGGGAGTGTTGGGGGGTTACATTTTGTGGGTGGGGGTAATGGCTAAATTGGGAGAAAGGGAGGTGGGGGGGCTAAATTTGGAGCCAGGGGAGCAAAATTGGGTGCAAGGGAAGGTTGGGGCAGTTGAATTGTATGGGTGGGGGTGAGGGCTAAATTAGGAGCGAGAGGGGCTACATTGGGTGCAAGGGAGGGTTGGGTGGTTACATTTTGTGGGTGGGGTTGAGGGCTAATTTGGGAGAAAGGGAGGTGGGGGGAGCTAAATTGGGAGCCAGGGGGGCTAAATTAGGTGTAAGGGAGGGTTGGGGGAGTTAAATTGGGTGGATGGGGGTGAGGGCTAAATTAGGAGCGAGGGGGGCTAAATTGGGTGCAAGGAAGGGTTGGGGCGGTTAAATTGGGCGGGTGGGAGTGAGTTAGGGAGGGCTAAATTGGGAGTGAGGGGGCTAAATTGAGTGCAAGGGAGGGTTGGGGTGGTTAAATTTGGTAGGTGGGAGTGAGTTAGGGAGGGCTAAATGTGGTACGGGGGGCTAAATTGGATAAAGCCTATAGTTAAGCACGTTTTCACCTATAAACCATTTAGAGGCACATTTACATACTTTCATATACAAAGTTTGAGCAGCCCAGTCAGTTTAGAGTTTGTTGATTGTGAAAATAAGCACATTCTCGGACGTGTTACTGCAAAATTTGATGCATGTTTTCTGTTTAACATGCTAAAAAAAGATGAGTTTGCTTTAAATCTCACAGTATTGACAAAATTTGACAAGGCGTACCCAAACATTTGCATACCACTGTAGCACATTTCAAGCACAAAGACAATTTAAGGTGCTATAAATTAATAAACTAAGAAAGAACATTAGAAAGACAAAAAATATTAATAAAATGTGGGAATATACACTTTTTTTATGAAGGTGACAGTCACATATCTATAAATGTATGTATGTGTGTGTGTGTGTGTGTGTGTGTGTGTGTGTGTGTGTGTGTGTGTGTGTGTGTGTGTGTGTGCTGTAGAACAGTAAGGTGAGACGGTTTGCCTTTGAGCTGAAGATGCAGGATAAGAGTACGTACCTGCTGGCCGCAGACAGCGAGGGCGAAATGGACGACTGGATCAGCATCCTCAACAAAATCCTGCACAGCAGCTTCGAACTGGCCATGCAGGAGCGCAGGAATGGAGAGCTACATGACGGTGGGTTTCTGTGTGTGCTTGTGTTGACCAGGGCCATCCTAAGTGACCTCAGAGTCAGCCTGTGTGGATATTATATTTGTTTCTTTATCTCAATTAGAGAAAAAAACATAATCTACACTACCGGTCAACAGTTTTAGAACGTTAACGGTCAAAGGTTTAAGAACACTACTGCTTAAAAGTTCTAGGCCAAACGTTTTAGAACTGTTCTACCTTTTTTCCTCAAATCACAGTGTAAAAAATAGATTTATGCTGTGTACAGATTAGTTTACACCCCAAATGTCACACAAGGCATGTGTGGTTCATTTGAAATTTTGATTTCAGCTCATTTCCTTGATGGGTCATAGTAATTGTGGAGTTAAAAAAAAAAAAAATATATATATATATATATATATATATATATATATATATGTTTCGGGCTAGCTCCTGTATAATAGCCTTCCAAAAAAAATCCAACCATGCACTTTATAGAGAAAACTAGCAGAGTGGATATTAATGGATAATAATAATAATAATAATAATAATAATAATAATAATAATAATAATAATAATAATAAACCCTAGTAAGTGTGTAAGTAGGCTGTCTAGGTAGCAGCTGTGTAAGTATCAGCGTTCTCTCCTCATAAAACAGATTACTGAGACGCTCTAGTTAGAGAGAGACTGCGCCACGGCTTGTTCCCGCCCCCTGCAACACTCCACTGGTGGTTTAGCTGGTTGCTAAGTTACCAGCCGCCATCCAAAACAATAGCCCGAGGTTTAAAAATCCGCTAGCATAAATGCTAATGGCTCGAGTATAAAACTGCTAAATGGTTGACTCGTTACAGAGTTGATAATAAAATACTGTTTTGTGTGATTATATGACCAGAAACACATTAAAACTCCAGAGAGAATCAAAATAACTCACATTTAAAACCACTTCACTGCTCGTAGATTTGCGTGCGTTGCATCATGGGATTGCATATCCTATTGCATATATAAATAAGGTTTCTCAGTAGACAGCATGTTTAAGGTATGTTAGTATTGGGACAGTCTACATGTCAGGAGCGCATACTATGACATAAAATGCTGCCTATGTAGGAGCTCACTAGGTTTTGAGACACACCCTATGAATTTTAATATGCTAAAAACACAGGTCACAATTATAAGTACCTGGACGTGTTTATAGACCTTTCTAGAACAGTCTATTCTAACAGATACTGGTAGCCAGTGCTGTCATTTTAAAAACAGAAGAGATTTGATCTTTTGTTTGTTTTTGTTAGAATCTGAGCTGCTGTGTTCTGTTTGAGTTGTAGGGAGTGGATAGTTTTTTTAGGAAAACCAGTAAGAGACCATTAGAGTGGTCAACAAACACATGAACACTGTGAGATAGAAAAGGCCAAGCTTTAGTGATTTTTCTCAGATGATAAAAAGATAAAAAGTCTAAGCTGTGGGATGAAACAGAGCTTAGAGTTTAAGATCACAGCCAGGTTCCTTAATTCAGATTTGATAATCTGAATTAATAATCCCTTCGCGCTTCAAGTACGGCTCGGCTTGACCCGCCATCACTCAAGATTCATGGAAGACACGCAACAAAACGCTTCTCTGTCCTAGAGCCCAGATGGTGGAACGAACTTCCACTGGCTGTTCGAACAGCGAACTCGCTCGCGGTCTTCAAACTCAGACTGAAGACCACCGTCTCTTTGTAAAGCACTTATAATCACTAATATACTAAAGTACTGGTATAAACTGTAATTGCACTTTATCTTCTAGGAGCTCTGGCTAAGTAATGCACTTGTACTGTATGTAGTCTTGTATTTATTCTCTTCTCTGTAGGTGTTCCAGTCTTGCTAGGTATTGCATTGTCTTTTTTCTAGGTATCAGCACTGGCAGTGTTTGAGTATAAGAGTGGTTTGGACTTAATCCTGTTTGTACTAGATAGAGATTCATACTCTAACCAACACTAAGCACTTTTGTAAGTCGCTCTGGATAAGAGCGTCTGCTAAATGCCGTAAATGTAAATGTAAATGTAATAATCGTCCTAAAGAATTGAGTTTTAGTACCAAAATTCAGTAGTTCAGTTTTCTGATTTGGTGACATCCATTAAGAAATATCTGACACCAAGTTTGTCTACCAAACAAGCATTACCAGAAGGAATGGAAATGTATACTTGCATGTCATAAGCAAAGTTATGAAAGTTTATATGATGTTTCCTGATGACATCACCTAGAGCTAACGCACAGAGAAGAACGTTTTTTTTTCTGAATGATTTCCCAGTAAAACCAGGATCTGTCTATTTGTCAAATATAATGGAAACCATTCTAGGTTGAGCCATGCTTAAGAAAGGAGAGTTTAAAACAAAAATAAAAATAAAATAAAAAAGTAAGAATCCATCTTTTAAGTAGAGGCTTCTTAAACCCAGTCTTAAAAGCTTGTGCCTGTTTACAACAGCAAAGACATCACTCACAGTCAGACACCATCCTAAGGAATCAAGTAGGAACTGGATCAACATCAAATGTCGATGAATGTAATGTGTTTATAGCAGCTGTAGCTCCTGATAACTGATAAAAGAGAAAGATCTCACTGCTGATGTAGATGGCTTATCAGGGAGGTGTGAACTTCTTCCAGCTGGCTCCGTCTTATCAGTGTTATTTTATTTTGAAAAGTTTAATCACCATAAAACACGTTAGCAGAAACATTAGTTAAGGAAAAGGACTTACGTATTATGTTTGTGTTTATTAGATACACTAGATACGTATGACTGTCTTTTAGGGGTGTGCCATATCGTATCGTACACAACAATATCGCCAACATTTTTTAATACTGTGAACGATATTATACCCTGAAATATCGTGCCATATCACCCATCACTAATTATCACATCAGGTACTACTTTTACTGTTTTTAACAAAAGAAAAATTCACACTTTTCTCATTTTCCATTATATATCTACTAGAGACAGAGTTTATTAGTCCAGTATCATTCACTTTACTTCAGTCCTGGATATATGGAGATATTTGGAGTGAATTATTTAGTATCGTGACATTCTGGATCATTGACTTCTGTTACAATCTGATGAAGATTCTTGTATTTTTTAATATCTCAGCTGGGTTGTGCCATATCATATTGTATGCAATAATACAATTTAATTTTAATTATGTTGCAGTAGTGTATTCTTGAAGTATTTTTTAATTAAATGTTTTGTCATATCGCCAAGAGTATCATTATCGCAAAAATACCATGAAATATCGTGATATTATTGTAGGGCCATATCGCCCACCCCTGCTGTCTGTATATATTCAGTATAGTATTGTAGGTGGAGGCCAGATCTTTACATGAGCTAGCCAATACATCTAGTGAAACATTACTAGAAATATATCTAAACTTCTATGTAACATGTTTAAACTTCTATATTAAGTTAAAAGAACAAAAAGAAATGGTCTGACAGAAAGACGTAGGGGATGTGGGACACGTTTGTATTTAAACCTTTAGTGATTTTTAGATCCAGGATGTAAGTAGAGCTGCACATGTGCTGCTTCAAATCGAATGTAAGAGTTTTTTATTTTTTTTTAACCTGTCATGTCTATCAATTTTCGCAATCGGAATGGTGATCCGAATGCACTGATGTACCAAACATATTTGCTTTTACAAGAATAGCTTTATAGGTTTCTATAGCCTATTCTTGTTAATGTTTGTATTTTTATTTAATTTATTAATTTTTTTATTTAGCCAGGCCTGACAGGCAATAAAGGAGAGGAAAAAGAGGAGAAAAAAAGAAGAAAGAAAGGAAAAAAAGAAAGGAAAGAAAGGGAAAAAAGAAATAATAATAATAATAATAATAATAATAATAATAATAATAATAATAATAGGTTTCTATGGCTTATTCTTGTTAATGTTTGTATATTTTTTATATTTTTATTTATTTAATTAATTAATTACAGGCAATAAAGGAGAGGAAAAAGAGGAGAAAAAAAGAAGAAAGAAAGGAAAAAAAGAAAGGAAAGAAAGGGAAAAAAGAAATAATAATAATAATAATAATAATAATAATAATAATAATAATAATAATAGGTTTCTATGGCTTATTCTTGTTAATGTTTGTATATTTTTTATATTTTTATTTATTTAATTAATTAATTACAGGCAATAAAGGAGAGGAAAAAGAGGAGAAAAAAAGAAGAAAGGGAAAAAAGAAATAATAATAAAAATAAACAAATAAATAAATTGTATGTAGGAGTTTAATGAACTCGAATGCGTTACTGTCTGACTAGTTATCAGTATGCAAGTCCCCAGAGAGGAGAATTCTATCATAACTGGTGGATACGGTTAATATTAGTTTCTTAATTTCTGCTAAAAAATATATTTATATATTATATATTATATCTATATACTATAACTACTAACAGAGAACTGTTACTAAGCAGGTTGATTGCAACATGCACAGATGCCAGAATTTCACTAACAGTGGTGTCTTTGCACTTAAATTCACTATTATGCACGCCCAAGGGAGAAGAATTACCATGGACGAAAGTGGTGTGTCCCCGCCAATATCCATTAATTATTGAATTGTCCCCACAATTTTTCTTAGAAACGTGTAGTCAAGTCAAGTCAAGTCAAGTCAAGTGGGTTTTATTGTCATTTCAACTACATACAGAGTACACAGTGAAACGAAACAACGTTCCTCCAGGACCATGGTGCAACATAGACAGTGCATACAAGACACAAGTGCAACACAAACAAACAAGCGCGGACAGACAACACAACACAACACAACACAACACAACACAACACAACACAACACAACACAACACAGTACAGACAGAGAATAATAAATAATTGCCGGTAGTGTGCAAATTGTGCAATGTGTAATAAATAGAGTCCAGTGAGGTAGTAAAGTTATTAGTGCAATGCTTTGTGCAAAAATGCTTCCCTTTTTTATCTGGGGTGAATGGAGAGAGGGAGGGAGAGAGAGAGAGAGAGAGAGTGAGAGAGTGAGAGAGGGAGAGAGAGAGAGAGAGAGAGAGAGAGAGAGAGAGAGAGAGAGAGAGAGATGGTGTGTACATGTACCAGAAAGATATCAGTTCAGACGTTGAGTTGTGTTGAGAAGTCTGAAGTCTTGGGGGAAGAAGCTGTTGCAGAGTCTGGTCGTGTTGGACCGGACGCTGTGGTACCTTCTTCCTGATGGCAGGAGGGAGAACAGTCTGTGTGAAGGGTGGGTGGGGTCATCCACAATGCTGGTTGCTTTGCGGATGCAGCGGGTGGTGTAAATGTCCAAGACAGAGGGGAGAGAGACTCCGATGATCCTCTCAGCTGTCCTCACAATGCGTTGGAGGGACTTGCGGTCAGAGGCTGTGCAGGTCCCAAACCAGGCAGTGATGCAGCTGCTTAGGATGCTCTCTATGGTTCCCCTATAGAAGAGGGTGAGGATGGGTGGAGGGAGACGGGCCTTTCTCAGCTTCCGGAGGAAGTAGAGACGCTGCTGGGCTTTCTTGGCTGTAGAGCTGGTGTTCAGGGACCAGGTGAGGTTCTCCGCTAGGTGGACACCAAGGAACTTGGTGCTCTTAACGATCTCCACAGAGGAGCCGTTGATGTTAAGCGGAGAGTGGACCGGTCTTGATTTCCTGAAGTCAACAACCATTTCCTTGGTCTTCTCTACATTCCAGTGAAGGTTGTTGACTGTACACCAGTGTAGTCACTTGGGGTAGATTCATAGGTCCCCACCAATGTCAAGAGCAAATCTACGCCCCTGTGCAAGCCTGCCACTCTTACTCCTTTGGTATGAATGAATCTGTAACTTTCAGGAGCAGCTAAAAGTCTAGTTGCTCGGCTGTTGTCACCGTCAGCCGTGTTTCTGATTCTCTTTAATAAGATCTCGAATCAGAAGTGCTCTGTTGTTTAGTGTCCTCCCACTGAGTAAAGCAAGGTTTCATTTACTGCTCACAGAAATGGCTTGTGTAACCTGACTGTTCTTGATTTTCTTTGATTTTCTCTCATTGTACAGGCTTTGATGACTCCAACAGCACTGTTGGAATGAATTCTCAGACAGTTTAGTGTTTTAACTGCCTCCGTACTGAAGCTGGATAGCATGTCTGTGTATGTTTTTATATGTGAAGGAGAATGTAGGTATGGTGGGCCTTTGTTTGAGGTAGTGTATTTGTAGAGGTGGGTAGCGTGGGTGTGCCTCAAGTGTGCGTATGTGTGCTGTGGTGGACCACCCGTACTTTTCAACACCAGCCTGGTGTTGTAGAACTTGCGCACGGTGTAAAGCCTTCCTCCATATAACACCCACACACTGACACACCACTGTCGGTAACACTTAACACCTCTTATACTTCTGGCTTTAACACTGTTATGAATAAGAGGCTGTACGTTCCTCTTTGACCACGACCACCAAACCACCCAGTCAGACGCTGTAGTCAGAGTGTGACTTCATTATGTCTCCAAAACACAGTGTAAAATTTAGATTTTTGCAGTGTACAGATTAGTTTAAACCATAATATTGTGCATGCGAGGTTCATTTGATATATTGCTTTTAGCTCATTTGGGTTCTAGAAATTGTGGAGTTGTGTTTAGAAAACCTACATGCCTACACAGCTGGGAACTCCTGTATAATAGCCTTCCAAAAGAGAACTAGCAGAGTGGATATAAATGTATGTAATAATAATTAAATAATTGGAGAGGATGGCTTGTTTTCTTAGGAAAGCCAGTAATAGAACCATTACTGTGATCAACTGTATTCTCTGTGTCGCTCTGAGATAGAAAAGGCTAAACTTTAGTGATATTTCTCAAAAGATAAAAAGCTTAATGTAAGATAAAACAGAGCTCAGAGTCTAATATCACACCCAGGTTTCATATTTCAGGTTTGATAATTGTAGCCAAGGTGTTCAGATATCAGTAGTTCAGTTTTTGTGACATCCACTGAGAAATATGTGACACCAAGCAAACACCAGAAGGAGTGGAAACGTATTACTTGCATGTCAACAACAAAGCTATGAAAGTTTATATTATGTTATCTAGAGATGGAAGGATCGATCGGCTATGTATCGGTATCGGACGATTTTTAATCAAAATATGTGATCAGTGATCGGCCGATATTTCTCCAATTTAGCCGATCCTGAGAGCCGATTGATGGCGTTAAACAAATGAGCCTAACTTCTGTATTTCCAGCTAGTGTTTCATCCAGGAAGAGGAGCCCTGCGTGAAACCCCCTCCGGCCAGATCCCTGCAATTCCTATCTGAACCACTAGGTGGAAATACATACCCTTTCATTTTAACAGACTGACTAAAGCAGCGGCCTCGCGAGAACAGTTTACGCATGCGAATAGAAAACATGTCTGTTTGTGTATTTGAGACTCATCCAGGGCAGTTTGTAACATCTGTAAAATTAGTGAAATCTGTGTGTCTCGCAGGAACCAAGATAAAGACATTTAATACAACTGAATACAGTGAGTATCAGTAAACAGCAGAGCTAGCACGCGCAGCTAACACAAAACAAACAACCCAGAACACCATACAGACCAGATCTGACCGGTACCAACAGAACAGCAGCAGAAACAGCCAGAGAGCTAAAGAACCACAGCCAGAGTGATTGAGTTTATAGTTCTAGATAAGCAGCTCTTCTCGGCTGTAGAAGACGTTCATTCTGCTGCTTAATGTTCCACCTGGATCCACGCTCTGCTGTTCCTAGTAGAGATACTTTTCAGATGTGGCTCTTCTGGAGCTTATCAAGCGCTTTACTCCCACATACACCAACTTCTAATTTAGTAAAAATATTATACTGTTTAATATGAGCTCATTAAAAATGATAATAAACCAGTTTAGACCATGTTTCATGACTTGCTTGCACTAATAATATGTAGCCCTGCTGTGGCATATAGCCCCGCCCTCGATTGATATCGGCTATCGGCCGATCCCGTTGAAAGGTGATCGGCGATCGGAATCGGCCTCAAAAACACTGATCGGTCCATC
>CM038704.1:46494388-46616888 GCA_021613375.1 Megaleporinus macrocephalus | reverse complement strand
AATGTAGAATATAAATCGAATGCACATGTAATTTGAGTAGGGGTGTGTTTAAAAAAATCGATTTTTTGATTTAATCGATCTTCATTTGAATAATCCGATATCGGTTCGTATAAACCAGAGATCCACCTTTAAAATTAGCATTCCATGTTTTTAGTAATGGTTTGTTTAGTGTTCCTTGTACATTTACCACATTAGTTCTTTAAAAAAATCTCTTTTCATATTCAAACAAAACATATTATTGTAACTGAAATATCACTAAATGAATCGATTTTGAATTGAATTTAATCGAATTGGAAATCGAATTGAATTGGGACCTTGTGAATCGGGATCGAAACGATCCGGGAAATCAGTGGCTATACCCAGCCCTAAGTTTGAGTAACAAATTAATTACACAATTAGAAAATGTCATTTAAACAGTACATAGTCAGTGTCAACAGTAAACCATGCATCTTCAATTTAGTTAATTTTCAGATTTCTATATCATTTGAACGCAGCTGCCGTTTACATTGTTTACAAGTTTCATGATGAACTTCTGGTTCCACTGACTTACATTAAACCTAAGTTTTTGTCCTCTCCTGCAAAGTTGCTAATTTAAAGTACTAATCTCTGAGCAGGGGCCCTTTTTATGAACTCGATAGGACCTCCTAGGTGTAAATACTCCCACCAGCTATACATATTTGAATATTTATTGTATTTTTTAAAGTAATTAATTCATGGAGTTGTAACACAGAGTAATTGAACTGAACGGCTGTAAAATATGAGATTTCATGATGCTCTGAATTATTTGCTGCGGAGTCATAAGAGCGTTAAATCCTTGTGAGGTTTAGAGATTTACAGCCAGAACACACACACTGAACAATCACAGATGTGCACACACACACACACGGTTCAGAGAGAGCAGAGAGCTGCTGCTCATTTAGAGGACTGACGGCCTTCACCAGAGTGCGTCTGTGTGCTCTGAGCGGCGTTGCTGTTTGACTTGGTGTGGTGGGATGACTCTGTTGTCAGGGCAGCAAGCCAAGCAGCATGATTCCTAGAGAACTGTCTGATGTTGGTTTCCTGCTGTCACTTTCAAGTCTTTAGAGAGGCCTTGTGTGTGTGTGAGGTAGTATATGCACATGTTTAATTAAAGGGGAAGTCGTTCAGAGCAGTATGATTTATAATGCTGTGCTGTAGAGAAAGTACTGTAGAGTCAGAGTTGTTCACGGTGATGGGAATGGGAACCAGCTGTCTACAGAGTTCAATGCTTCTTTTTATATATATATATGTATACCGATACCGATCGAGGGCGGGGCTATATGCCACAGCAGGGCCACATATTATTACCGTAAGCAAGTCATGAAACATGGTCTTAACTGGTTTATTACAATTTTTAACGAGCTCATATAAAACAGTATAATATTTTAACTAAATTAGAAGTTGGTCTATGTGGGAGTAAACCTCTTGCTACAGCTCCAGAAGAGCCACATCTGAAAAGTATCTCTACTAGGAACAGCAGAGCGTGGATCCAGGTGGAATATTAAGCAGCAGAATGAACATCTTCTACAGCCGAGAAGAGCTGCTTATCTAGAACCATAAACTCAATCATCACTCTGGCTGTGGTTCCTTTAGCTCTCTGGCTGTTGCTGCTGCTGTTCTGTCCAGGATGAGTCTGAGTCACATACGGTAACAAACTGCCAGACGGACGATGTTTTCTTTCCGCTCATGCGGCGAAGGCTGTAAACTGTTCTCGCGAGGCCGCTGCTTTAGTCAGTCTGTTGAAAATGAAAGGGTATGTATTTCCACCTAGTGGTTCAGATAGGAATTGCAGGGAGCTGTCCGGAGGGGGTTTCATGGACCGCTTCTCTTCCTGGATGAAACGCTAGCTGTGAACACAGAAATTAGGCTCATTTGTTTAAAGCCATCGATCAGCTCTCGAGATCAGCTAAATTGGAGAAATATCGGCCGATCACTGATCACATATTTTGATTCAAAATCCGCCGATACCGATACATGGCCGACCGATCCTTCCATCTCTAGTCAGGACCCCCCCAGGACCTATTATTTGCATGGGGTGGTGGGTCAGCACTGCAGTGACACTGACATTGTGGTGATGTTAGTGTGTTGTACTGCTGTAAGTGGATCACACTGGATACTGGAGTGTTTAAACACTGTGTCCACTCACTGTCCACTCTATTAGACACCACTAGTTTTTGTCAGTCATCCCCTAGTCCATCAGAACGCTGCCCAGAGGACACTGTTGTCTGGATGTTGCTGGTTGATGGACTGTTGTCAGTCCAGAAGTGACACTGAGGTGTTTAAACCCTCCAGCAGCAGCACTGCTGAGTCTGATACACTCACACCAGCACAACACATACTAACACACCACCACCACGTCAATGTGATTGCAGTGAGAACGATCCACCTTTCTAATAGTACCTGCTCTGTGATGGTGCTGTGGGGGCCCTGGCCTCTTAAGAACAGAATAAAAGGGGTCTATGAAGAGAAATGGTGATTAATCTGTGTATATATGTATATTTTAGCCCATTCTTAATGGAGGGGTAAGGGCCAAGACGTTGTATGGTAAATTAGTACCATTAGCAACATTTACATATAGTAACTGTATAGACATGTAGGTTTACTGGTTGTTTATATTGACTAAAATAAAAATAATACGTTGTAATAATAGACGTTGTGAGCGCTGGTGCCAATCAACACTACTGTAAAGAAGTCTTTCTCTATAATGAAGCGTTTCACATTAAACCCCTCTGAATGACTTTGTTTACATCCCAACCATTGAACTATACATCTTTCTAATGAGAGGAATTCCACTTTACACGTTATTCCACTTGTTTCCTGCTGTCAGTCCACTGCAGTTCTGAACACTTACACACACTTCCCCATATACACACATAGATAAACCTCTGTACTGTGTTGTTGCAGGTGGAGCCCTTCTTCGTGGTGCTGTCACTGTTCGACGTACAGAACAGCAGAAAGATCTCGGCTGATTTCCATGTGGACCTGAATCACCCATTAGTGCGCTCCATGATCCCTCCATCCAGCACTGTGATCAGCGGAGCCGCCGACACTTCACACACGCCCCTGCACCTCAACGGGCTGCCAGAGGGGGCACTGCAGTACCCCACACAGGTGGCTACACTCTACACACTACACTCTTGAGTCTTGTTAGTGACAGTAACAATCAGTTTCAAAGCCTGGAATCCCTTTTTTTGTGGAAAAAGCTAAAAGATACTACACAATAAGAAATGAGCTGTAATTACAGTGCAGTGTATAAATCAGAGAGTTCTCTTTTCAGCAGCAGGAAGAAATCTAAACCTCACCTCTAAACTAAACAGGATCAGAGTTCTCAGTGTGGTGTGCTCACTTCACCAGCTCTCATTCTTTTTTGCAGACTCACTTTAAGTTGGTTGCATTTTATGTTTCTCTTGATCCAAAAACATGCAATGATGTTGAAGTCCTGACTCTGGGTTGGTCAGTCCACCAGCTGCTTTGTTTGTTTGGTTTTGGAAAATTGTCCTTCCCTCAGTAAAGGCTTCTTGACAGCTCTTTTTAACCCAAAGCTGGAGGGATGGACAGAAACATCTGTGGATGTTCTCAGATCTGAATTCAATTCATTTCAATTCAGTTCAAGTTTATTTGTGTAGCGCTTTTACAGCCATGTTGTCACAGAGCAGCTTTACAGACGTTTTGAAAACAGACAGTTACAACATATATCCCCCAGTGAGCAAGCCAGAGACAACAGTGGCAAGAAAAAACTCCCACAGACTGGAGGAAGAAACCTTGAGAGGAACCAAGACTCACAAGGAGAGACCCATCCTCCTCTGATCAAACAGTATTTACAGTTTAATAAACTAAATACCTCTGCTTGAAATCTGGATAGCAAAGCTTTAGAAGCTGCACAGGTAGAGGCAGTCTCTGACTGAGGCAGTCTCTGACCGATGCAGTCTCTGGCTGAGTCTTTATGTACAGTGAGCATGAGCGTGAGCTGAAACAGAAGATAAGACAATCCTTTATTAGTCCCACAGTGTGGGACATTCACCATATTACAGAAGCAAAGGGATAGCAAGGAACTATAAATAGTACAGTACAGTACATACAATATACATAATATAAAGTCTAGAACACTTAAGATGGTATTTACAAATAATTACACGTTGCTTCTTAACAGCACAGGGTAATGGAAAAATATTGTGCATTACATTACACTAATATATATATATAACTGTGAAGTGTTTAAGTGTGTGTATGGAAAGAGTGGAGCTTGATTTCCTCCTGTCATATTGTTTATCTGATTTGGAGTTTTGGAGTCTACCAGTTCTTGTTGTTGAGTCCCATTTTCTCTACATATTTTGAACCTACATATGTCTTATAAACAATATTTATATGTGTGGTCAGTTTTATATATCTTATACCTAATAAATGTAATGTAATTAAGGCTTGTCATTGTGTTTCTTTATTGTTAGGGTGTGTTCTCGGTGACGTGCCCACACCCTGACATCTTCCTGGTGGCGCGGATTGAGAAGGTGCTACAAGGGGGCATCACGCATTGCGCTGAGCCTTATATGAAGAGCTCGGACTCTGCCAAGGTACCACCATCACTGAAGCACATATAACCACTTCAGCTGCAGCACACACACACACACACACGCACACAAACAGAAACCCACTCACAAGCAAAAATCTACACTCTCAAACCCACCAGTGGTGAGTGATTCCACAAAACATCTACCTACTACATACTATTGCTGTTATATGTTGACAGTAACATTGTTCTCTCTAGAGGACAGACTAGCTTGAAACTGAGATGCGAGATAATTTCTGAGTTTTATAGAGAATCCCGTGTGCTGTTGTTCTGCTGTACTGTCCCAGGTGGCTCAGAAGGTGCTGAAGAACGCCAAGCTGGCCTGCAGTCGGTTGGGCCAGTACAAGATGCCTTTCGCTTGGGCAGCCAGGTGAGACAGTGCTGTCTGGAAAAGTTCTTTATATCTTTTAGAAGCTGCTTGTCTGTGATGTGGTGTGTGGTTGTGAACGTTCGCTCTCTTTAAGACTAAGTATGTGCTTGTCTTGCTGTGTGTTTGGCACAGGCCCGTATTTAAAGATGCCTCAGGGACTCTGGACAAAAGTGCCCGCTTCTCCGCCCTTTACCGGCAAGACAGCAACAAACTGTCGGACGAGGACCTCTTCAAACTGCTGGCCGACTTCAGGAAGTTAGTAGTCGCCTCTCAGTGTCAGGCTTTGATCCGCTCTGTCCTCGGTAGCTCGTCCACATGTAATCAGCTGGAAATGTCCTCATTAAAATGATGAACTGTACAATGGAAATACTTTCCGAGCACAGTGTGTCCAGGCTGTGTTGATACAGCTGCAAGCGTTTCCACTCCAGGTTTTAAGGAATGTGTGGTGCACACCTGCGCGTGCCGGCACTCTTCTCTTTTCTCTTTTTGATGAACTGATATTCTGAATAATCTTAATTTATCCACAGACCTGAGAAGATGGCCAAGCTTCCTGTCATCCTGGGTAACCTGGATGTGACCATCGACAGTGTGGCTCCTGATATGGCCAGTAAGCTTCATTCTAGCAAATGAGCCGTCCTGTGAACCATATCAGATTACAGTGTTATTAGTGATTAGTAGTTTGCACGGTGAATGAATCCCACTGTTGGATTCCTTATAGTATGACACAGTGACTCACTCACTGAATTGCATTGTTCCACTGTGGTTCTTTCTTATATAAGCTTCAAATGACATGCATACACAATGAATAACGCACTCAACAAGCCGTGCTTTAGTAATTATAAGCAGCTTATGTATATACTCTCAAGATAGTAAAGGATATTGTACTAGGGACCCTTAAAAAGTTATGGACATAAAAGCACAAATCAACCCTCTCCTTATTCAAGTCCTTATCTACATTTGAACAAACAGACCAAATCAAATTTTAATAAATGCATTTTAATAAATGTAGAAGAAAAACAGTTTTAGAATTAAAAACATGTCTGTATACTGTAGACAGGCTGTAAATATTAGGTGTCTGAATTTCTTTTCATTTTTTAATTTATTTAATTTTCATGCAATAAGAAATATATACACTACCGCTCAAAAGTTTAGGATCACTTTAGAATTTCATTTCATGCAATTTTCATGCAATTTACAAAATACTGTCCATTTCACAACTAATGTAAGTGTATCAGATGATTTTTAGAGAATAAAAATGTTTGTATTAAAGTCTATTTTTGTATAGAGGCTTTTTTTACATATAGTTCTATTATCAGTAATTCTCAGTCCTCTGTCTAAATCTCCTGGTACGACCACCAATCCAAGTTAAGGATGTTATTGGACTAATTGGTTGTTAGGACACTCTTGCTCAATTGTGATGCACAGCTGAAAAACATTCTACTAATAAGTGAGTATAAAAGGGAACAACATTCTAGGTTAGTTTAGTATCTGAAGATCAGCAGTTGATGGCTTGCTGATCGACTCACAATGACCAGAAAGAAACAACTTTCTTTAGAGACCCGTCAGTCCATTGTTGTGTTAAGGAAGAAGATACTCCATTAAAACAAGAACATTTCACTGTGATCCCAAACTTTTGAGCGGTAGTGTGTGTATATATATATATATATGATATATGATGATTTATATAAATATGTTATTTTAGGAAAATAATCACACTACGCAATCATTCTACTGCCCTAAATATACTATGACATTTAGTTTGTTATATATTTTACTGTAGGTTTTATAACAGTGTTATAAATGGATCAAATGTCTATTCGTGAAACTTCATGTCAGTTACTTCATAAAACATATTGTCATCGTGAGAATATGAACACACTCTATTTATAAATGCTCGAGTGCTGCTTTATTATTGTATTATTAATTACTCATGAATGCATTATGAAGTCCCCATGAAGCTAGCATTTTTTAAATGTTATTGATTATTGTCAGGTGGCACGGTGGTGTAGTGGTTAGTATGGTGGTGTAGTGGTTAGTATGGTGGTGTAGTGGTTAGTACGGTGGTGTAGTGGTTAGTAAGGTGGTGTAGTGGTTGGTACGGTGGTGTAGTGGTTAGTATGGTGGTGTAGTGGTTAGTATGGTGGTGTAGTGGTTAGTACGGTGGTGTAGTGGTTAGTACGGTGGTGTAGTGGTTAGTACGGTGGTGTAGTGGTTAGTATGGTGGTGTAGTAGTTAGTATGGTGGTGTAGTGGTTAGTATGGTGGTGTAGTGGTTAGTACGGTGGTGTAGTGGTTAGTAAGGTGGTGTAGTGGTTAGTACGGTGGTGTAGTGGTTAGTAAGGTGGTGTAGTGGTTAGTACGGTGGTGTAGTGGTTAGTACGGTGGTGTAGTGGTTAGTACGGTGGTGTAGTGGTTGGTATGGTGGTGTAGTGGTTAGTATGGTGGTGTAGTGGTTAGTAAGGTGGTGTAGTGGTTAGTATGGTGGTGTAGTGGTTAGTAAGGTGGTGTAGTGGTTAGTACGGTGGTGTAGTGGTTAGTATGGTGGTGTAGTGGTTAGTATGGTGGTGTAGTGGTTAGTATGGTGGTGTAGTGGTTAGTATGGTGGTGTAGTGGTTAGCACGGTGGTGTAGTGGTTAGTATGGTGGTGTAGTGGTTAGTATGGTGGTGTAGTGGTTAGTATGGTGGTGTAGTGGTCAGTATGGTGGTGTAGTGGTTAGTATGGTGGTGTAGTGGTTAGTATGGTGGTGTAGTGGTTAGTACGGTGGTGTAGTGGTTAGTACGGTGGTGTAGTGGTTAGTACGGTGGTGTAGTGGTTGGTATGGTGGTGTAGTGGTTAGTATGGTGGTGTAGTGGTTAGTACGGTGGTGTAGTGGTTAGTATGGTGGTGTAGTGGTTAGCACGGTGGTGTAGTGGTTAGCACGGTGGTGTAGTGGTTAGTACGGTGGTGTAGTGGTTAGTACGGTGGTGTAGTGGTTAGTACGGTGGTGTAGTGGTTAGTTCGGTGGTGTAGTGGTTAGTAAGGTGGTGTAGTGGTCAGTATGGTGGTGTAGTGGTTAGTACGGTGGTGTAGTGGTTAGTAAGGTGGTGTAGTGGTTGGTACGGTGGTGTAGTGGTTAGTATGGTGGTGTAGTGGTTAGTATGGTGGTGTAGTGGTTAGTACGGTGGTGTAGTGGTTAGTACGGTGGTGTAGTGGTTAGTATGGTGGTGTAGTAGTTAGTATGGTGGTGTAGTGGTTAGTATGGTGGTGTAGTGGTTAGTATGGTGGTGTAGTGGTTAGTAAGGTGGTGTAGTGGTTAGTACGGTGGTGTAGTGGTTGGTACGGTGGTGTAGTGGTTAGTATGGTGGTGTAGTGGTTAGTATGGTGGTGTAGTGGTTAGTACGGTGGTGTAGTGGTTAGTACGGTGGTGTAGTGGTTAGTATGGTGGTGTAGTGGTTAGTACGGTGGTGTAGTGGTTAGTAAGGTGGTGTAGTGGTTAGTACGGTGGTGTAGTGGTTAGTAAGGTGGTGTAGTGGTTAGTACGGTGGTGTAGTGGTTAGTACGGTGGTGTAGTGGTTGGTATGGTGGTGTAGTGGTTAGTATGGTGGTGTAGTGGTTAGTACGGTGGTGTAGTGGTTAGTATGGTGGTGTAGTGGTTAGTATGGTGGTGTAGTGGTTAGCACGGTGGTGTAGTGGTTAGCACGGTGGTGTAGTGGTTAGTATGGTGGTGTAGTGGTTAGTACGGTGGTGTAGTGGTTAGTACGGTGGTGTAGTGGTTAGTACGGTGGTGTAGTGGTTAGTTCGGTGGTGTAGTGGTTAGTAAGGTGGTGTAGTGGTCAGTATGGTGGTGTAGTGGTTAGTACGGTGGTGTAGTGGTTAGTACGGTGGTGTAGTGGTTAGTACGGTGGTGTAGTGGTTAGTACGGTGGTGTAGTGGTTAGTATGGTGGTGTAGTGGTTAGTATGGTGGTGTAGTGGTTAGTAAGGTGGTGTAGTGGTTAGTATGGTGGTGTAGTGGTTAGTAAGGTGGTGTAGTGGTTAGTACGGTGGTGTAGTGGTTAGTATGGTGGTGTAGTGGTTAGTATGGTGGTGTAGTGGTTAGTATGGTGGTGTAGTGGTTAGTATGGTGGTGTAGTGGTTAGCACGGTGGTGTAGTGGTTAGTATGGTGGTGTAGTGGTTAGTATGGTGGTGTAGTGGTTAGTATGGTGGTGTAGTGGTCAGTATGGTGGTGTAGTGGTTAGTATGGTGGTGTAGTGGTTAGTATGGTGGTGTAGTGGTTAGTATGGTGGTGTAGTGGTTAGTAAGGTGGTGTAGTGGTTAGTAAGGTGGTGTAGTGGTTAGTATGGTGGTGTAGTTGTTAGTACGGTGGTGTAGTGGTTAGTATGGTGGTGTAGTGGTTAGTATGGTGGTGTAGTGGTTAGCACGGTGGTGTAGTGGTTAGTACGGTGGTGTAGTGGTTAGTACGGTGGTGTAGTGGTTAGTATGGTGGTGTAGTGGTTAGTATGGTGGTGTAGTGGTTAGTATGGTGGTGTAGTGGTTAGTATAGTGGTGTAGTGGTTAGTATGGTGGTGTAGTGGTTAGTATGGTGGTGTAGTGGTCAGTACGGTGGTGTAGTGGTCAGTATGGTGGTGTAGTGGTTAGTACGGTGGTGTAGTGGTTAGTACGGTGGTGTAGTGGTTAGTATGGTGGTGTAGTGGTTAGTACGGTGGTGTAGTGGTCAGTATGGTGGTGTAGTGGTCAGTATGGTGGTGTAGTGGTTAGTATGGTGGTGTAGTGGTTAGTACGGTGGTGTAGTGGTCAGTATGGTGGTGTAGTGGTCAGTATGGTGGTGTAGTGGTTAGTATGGTGGTGTAGTGGTTAGTATGGTGGTGTAGTGGTCAGTACGGTGGTGTAGTGGTCAGTATGGTGGTGTAGTGGTCAGTATGGTGGTGTAGTAGTTAGTATGGTGGTGTAGTGGTTAGTATGGTGGTGTAGTGGTTAGTATGGTGGTGTAGTGGTCAGTATGGTGGTGTAGTGGTTAGTATGGTGGTGTAGTGGTTAGTATGGTGGTGTAGTGGTTAGTATGGTGGTGTAGTGGTTAGTATGGTGGTGTAGTGGTCAGTATGGTGGTGTAGTGGTCAGCACTGTCTCCTCACAGTAAGATGATCTGGGTTGGATTCCCGGTCTGGGTGGTTCTGTGTGGAGTGTGTATGTTCTCTCCGTGTTTGAGTGGGTTTCCTCCGGGTACTCCAGTTTCCTCCCACAGTCCACACATGCATGATATGTTGATTGGTCACTCTAAACTACCCGTAGGTGTGAGTGTGTGTGTGTGTGTTAGCCATGCAATGAACTGGCGACCTGTCCATGGTGTACCCCGCCTTCGCCTTATGACACTGGAATTGGCTTCAGCCCCCCCCGTGACCCCGACTAGCGGGATAAAGCGGAAGATAATGGATGGATGGATGAATAATTATTATTAAGTTATTAACTAAGTAGACTTCATAGACTGTCCTACATTAGTTGCATGCAAAAATGTAAACACCCCAGGACAAATAATAAAATATAAAAGTGAAAATATGAACAAAAGTAAATTAAACAAATTTAGGAATCTTACAATTTTAAATATACTTTAACTTTCAACTTTTGTTTTGTTTTCGCTGACCACCCTCCCTTTTCAGAGGACTATTAGGACTTATTTTTGTTTAAAAAAAAAAAAAGTAAATAGAGAATATCTACATATAGGCATAAAGGGGGGGGCAAAACAATCAATAGTGAAATAAATCAGAGAGCTAAAGAAGAGAAAATACAACAGTAAGAGATTAAAATAAGTATATATATATATATATATATATATATATATATATATATATATATATATATATATATATATATATATATATATAAAACTACAACAAAATTAAGGCTTGTATGTATACCATATTCAAAGTAGCACAACTTAATCCATAACATTGTACTTTGATAGCTTTGTGTGCTTTAACTTCTGCACACGTGCTGTTGTGTGTTGTCTGTAGATTTTGTGTATATTAACTGTTATTGTTTATCATTAACTATTTCCTCTTTTACTTTCTTTTGTTTTCTAACGTGTATCTAATCTCCTGACTAACATTATGCACTGTGTTGTGTTAAGCACTTTGTGACTCTGGTCTAGTAATATAAAGGAAGTTTTATGTACATACCTGACCCTAATCCCCTCTCTTGATTGGTCAGATTGTGTCACTCCCTCTTACATCCCTGTGAGGCCCTATGAGAGCAATGGGCGGAGCAGTGGGCCTCTACTAGAAGTGGAGGAGTTCGTACCCTGCATTGCTAAGTGCTCGCAACCCTTCACCACCTACAACAACCACCTCTACATCTACCCCAAACACCTCAAATACGACAGCCAGAAGTCCTTCGCCAAGGTAGGACCGCAGTGTCCCTCAGTCTCATACACTTAGAGCTATTGCTCTAATGTGGCCAAAGAAGTGTACTCAGTCCTTTATAGTCCAGCTTGGATAATGTTTAGGATCCTTTGACTCTTTCCACCAGGCGAGGAACGTTGTAGTATGTGTTGAGTTCAGGGATTCTGATGAGGAGGATGCGCAGCCACTTAAGGTGATCTTTATATACAGCATTTATCTTATTCACTATTTACTTTAACTATAATGTACACTGAGCTATACAGATGCAGGCCACTGATTTAATTGTAATTGAATGTATGTGTTTGTAGTGTATCTATGGGCATCCAGGGGGACCTCTTTTCAGCAGGCATGCATACGCAGCAGTGCTGCATCACCAGCAAAACCCAGAGTTCTATGATGAGGTGAGTTATGCATGGCATAAGGAGAAAGACCCCTTTCACTATTTCCACTACTTAACAAGTGGTTCAGGAGTTTTATGTGAATTTTGACCTGTTTGGATTGGATTAGTTCATCGAGGTGGGGTCTGTAAAAAGAATGTACAAGTCTCTGCAGTTACAAAACTCCAAACGACAATAAACTCACACCAGGAGGCTTGAGTTTGGCCCTGTAATTTCCACCAACAGGAATTTTAGTTCAATTCTCGTGATAAATACTACTGTTAATTTTTTTTTGACTTGGTACCGAATGAAGAAAGGAGACCAGTCCAGAACGATACTGAGAAATACACGCCTACACTGATCAGCCATAACATTGAAACCACCTCCTTGTTTCTACAATGTCTATTATATCAGCTCCACTTACCGTATAGGAGCAGTTTGTGGTTCTACACTTACAGACTGTTGTTCAAATCATTTTTTGGGTACTTTTTAATCCCCTTTCACTCTGTTCTTCAGTCGTTGGACTCCCCACAGAGATGTAGGACAGTAGGTCTTAGGGAGGTGGATCACTCTCAGCACTGCGGTGACACTGATATGGTGTTAGGGTGTGTTGTGCTGGTGTGAGTGGATCAGACACTGCTGGACTGAGAATAGTCCACCAACCAGCAGCATCCAGCCAACAGTGTAGGTCATTTAAGAACATGGTAACTTGAAAACTTTAGAACTTAGAACTAGAATTAGCCACATGTGTTTGCACACAGTGGAATTTAACCTCCGCATTTAACCCATCCGTGCAGTGAAACACCCACATATACACTAGGGGGCAGTGAGCACACGTGCTTGAGGCGGTGGGCAGCCCTTATCCACGGCGTAACAAAGTATACAGAGAATCAGATGGACTGCAGTCTGTACGTGTAGAACTACTAAGTGCTGTATAGAAACAAGGAGGTGGTTTTAATGTTATGGCTGTGTAATGTTATTTCAGGAGTTGGGCTCGACCCCTTAGTTCCAGTGAAAGGAACTCCTAATGCTTCAGCAGACCAAGAGATTCTAGAAAATTTCATGCTCCCAACTTAGTTTGGGGACGGCTTCTTCCTGTTCCAACATGACTGCCCACTAGTGCACAAAGCAGCTCCATAAAGACATGGAGGAGCGAGTTTGGTGTGGAAGAACTTGACTGGCCTGCACAGAGTCCTGACCTCAACCTGATAGAACACCTTTGGGATGAATTAGAGCGGAGACTGAGAGCCAGACCTTCTCGTCCAACATCAGTGTCTGACCTCACAGATGTAAGAACGGTCAAACATTCCCATAAACACTCTCCTAAACTGTCTGGAGAGCCTTCCCAGAAGAGCTGAAGCTGTTATAGCTGCAAAGGTTGGGTCAACATCATATTAAACCCCATGGATTAAGAATGGAATGACAGTTCATATGCGTGTGAAGGCAGACGAGCGAATACTTTTGGCTATATAGTGTATGTAGGTTATAATATACTGAGGTCCAGAACCTTTGATTGTATAAGTTAATAGTTTATAATCGTAATTGAATATATTTACAGATTCTTAATTATAGGTGCTGGATAAGCAAAACAACTGCAGTGAATGTTTATTTTTCATTCTGGTTGCCAGATCAAGATCGAGCTGCCCACTCAGCTGCACGAGAAGCATCACCTGCTCTTCACCTTTTACCACATCAGCTGTGACAGCAGCACCAAGAAACGGGACGTGGTGGAGACACCAGGTACAGCAATCTGCCCAATCCAGGCACTGTCCACTCAGAGAGTACTTTTAAAGCAGAAAGTGTTGTTAAATAAATAAGAGTAACGTCTTACGTCTCTCTCTCTCTCTCTCTCTCTCTCTCTCTCTCTCTCTCTCTCTCTCTCTCTCTCTCTCTCTCTCTGTGACAGTGGGGTCTGCCTGGCTGCCTCTGCTTAAAGATGGCCGAGTCATCATGAGTGAGCAGCAGATTTCTGTAGCGTCTAACTTACCTGCAGGATATCTGAGCTGCCAGGAGGGGCTTAACAAGGTGAAGGATAAGCTCTTTATGTTTGACACAACGTGAGGGTTAATAATGGTGGCACGGCATCAGTTTAGTTATCTAATCTAATTAAGTCTCGGTCAGTGTAACATTTAACCTCCACTTAAAGGATTATGCCCTGTGTGATCCTGGTATTGTGTGTGTGCACTTTGTTCACTGTCTTTATAGGGAACCCATACATTAGTTGGTAAGAAATAGAACATGTCCCCACACGAATTATATATATATATATATATATATATATATATATATATATATATATATATATATATATATATATATATATATATATATATATATGCAGCCTTAAAACTATATAAACAATAGTGAAAATAATAGAAATAGAAAATGTCCCCACATTTTCTGAGATATGAAAGTAGGTTTTTATGTTATGATGAAAGCAGTGATAACAGCTGGTTGACAAGATCAGGATGAACTATTTTTTATATACAGTGTGTATACATATTATTACAAGAACTTAATATTACAAGAATGCATCAGAGCAACAGACTCACACGTTGGCATCCTTGCAACTGTCAGAAACCGCACCATACTCAGAGTAATCCAAAACTGAACCATTCATACCAGGATGCCTAAACTATCCAATTGTTACAATTTTATTCTACTGCTAGTTTGTTGTTTTCACAATAGCTTCTGTTAACGACAGTGACCTTGGTCCTAGAGTGAGGCGATACAACAAAAATGTGAGAATTTTTGAGTTTTTATAACAGATAACATCTCACTGTACTTGTTTTTCTAATAAGTTACACAGATAACATAGTACCAAATTAAAAAATATGATAAAAAACGAAGTATTGATAATATCCACAATCTACTCTGATGATAACAATACATATTGATATATTGCCCAGCCCTATGTAACCAAATGTCTTAAACATACGTCTTTTTTAACACAGAGTGCTGAAAGATTGTATTGTGCTGAGATTAATTAAAAGAATAACTATGAAGTGTGATTCCCACCTCCTTTAGTTGCTTTAAGGCTAAAATAGCACAAATCAAATTTTTTGGCCCTGATGTGACACAGACCTGATCTTTTTTTATATCGTTGCTCAGAACAACAGGTCTATCCAAATAGTAGCATTACAGGAGAGACCAAAAACCTTCTCAACTTTCAATGAAAGTTAATAGAAAAGTGAGTTTATTCCAAAGGAATCATCGTAAAATGTTCACACAGTATGAATAACATCTCTTGTTTTCAAATAATACTTGTCCGATTCATGGCCATCCGACCTCAGTGAGAACACTCAGATCCGAATGTGTGTATTTTATTATTATTTTTTTTACTGTGTGTGCATCATCATTCATTTTTAAAGTGACAGCAGCCCCAAACCTGAAGTTTGACAGTAAGAAGTAACACATCTGAACCCTTTTCCATCTTCGTCTCGCTCTAATAACGAGCAGCTGTTCAGAGCAGCAGAGAAGACTTGCTCTTCTGTTTAGTTTGTTTGCTGCTTGAACGTACACGCAGGTCGTTTCAGGACGTCGGTTCGTTCACGTTAATGACAGACTCAAGTCACACAAACCCACCATGTTAGAGAAACCTGATCTAAGCTGTGAGCTTTGTGATGTTATCCATATCGGTTGTGAGAGTTTCTTTACTCAGACGTAGCTGTAGATGTGTTTGAAGATGCTGTAGATCATAATCTATTTTTTTTCTTATGTGGGCAGCACTCTGGTCCAGAGGTGAAGTGGGTGGATGGAGGTCGTCCCCTCTTCCGCGTGTCAACACACCTGGTCTCCACAGTCTACACTCAGGTAAAATATGAACTACAGAGCAGTTTAGCAGCGGGCCCATAACTGTAGTACAGTAAGACAATCATTAAATCTAAGTCTGCAAATACACACACACACACACACACACACACACACACACACACACACACATATATATATATATATATATATACCGATCAGCCATAACATTAAAGCCACCTGCTTGTATCTACACACATTCCATTGACCATATAGAAGCACTTTGTAGTTCTACTCTTACAGACTGTAGTCCATCTGATTCTCTGTATGCTTTGCTACACTGGTTTTCAATGATCAAGACCCCCGAAGGACCACCACAGAGCAGATATTATTTGGGTAGTGGATCATTCTCAGCACTGCAGTGATACTTACATGGTGGCGTTGTGTTAGTGTGTGTTTGTGTGTTGGTCATTCTCTTGTCCTGCACCAGTGGTCACAGGACACTGTTGGCTGGATAGTTTTGGTTGGTGGACTATTCTCAGTCCAGCAGTGACACTGAGGTGTTTAAACACTCCAGCACCATTGCTGTGTCTGATCCACTCGCACCAGCACAACACACACTAACACAGCACCTATATGTAAGTATCACTGCAGTGCTGAGAATAATCCACCTCCCTAATAGTACCTGCTTTGTTGGTGGTCTTATAGGCATCCTGACCATTAAAGAACAGCGTAAGAGGGGATAAACAATATATGCAGCGAGTCAGATGTACTACAGTCTGTATATATATATATATATATATATATATATATATATATATATATATATATATATATATATATATATATACTGATCATAACTTGATTATTTATGTCTCTCTTTTAGGATCAGCATCTTCATAATTTCTTCCATCATTGCCAGAAGATGGAGTCAGGATTGGCTCAGGCTACTGAAGGAGAACTAGTCAAGTACTTGAAGGTAAGCATGTTGAAAACACTCCTAATGAATACAGATATTAGTGTTCTGTCTTTTTTTATTTTTATTATTTTAACCATGTTTTCCCAGAGTCTCCATGCCATGGAGGGTCACGTGATGATTAACTTCCTGCCAACCATTCTGAACCAGCTGGTGCGTGTTCTTACTACGGCCAGTCATGAGGACGTGGCAGTGAACACCACCAGGTGGGAGTATTTACCACACAGTCACCACAACGACTGAGCTCAGAGAGCTGCATGACCAAGAAAACCAATCACCTTTGCCACCTTCTAAAACACTGATCTGTATCTCCTACAGAGTCATGGTCCACATAGTCGCCCAGTGTCATGAGGAGGGTCTGGAACACTACCTCAGATCATACGTGAAGGTAAAATGATTCTGAACATATCAGAGACTGTATTCAACTCTCAGAAGATTAACACGGGTCTGTTTTCCTGAGCAGTTCGTGTTCAAGACTGAGGCCTACATGCCCACTAACAGCAAATCAGTGCATGAGGAGCTGGCCAAAGCCATGACCGCCATCTTAAAGCCTTCCACTGATTTCCTCACCAGCAACAAGCTCCTCAAGGTGATTCTTTCATGATGCTCTGTAATGTACAGTTGGGTCGCTTGTTCAGCAACATGTTTTGTTGATTTTCTCAGTGAAAATAAGTTAATACAGATAAAATAAGTTAATTCAGTTCATTCAGAGTAGAGAAAATACTTACTTTTATTGTTAAGTTAACTAAACCAGAATTTTTTCCAAGCTGTTTTGGAGTCCATTCATCATCAAATACTCACACGACGTAAACTGTTGTGTTGAAATGATGTAGAAAAATAAAAATAAACAAAAATAGCGTGATATCCAGGGGTTGGACAATGAAACTGAAACGCCTGTCATTTTAGTGTGGGGGAGGTTTCAGGGCTAAATTGGACCAGTCTGGTGGTCAATCTTCATTAATTGCACATTGCACCAGTCAAAGCAGAGTGTGAAGTTCAGTTAGCAGGTAAGAGCACAGTTTAGCTCAGAATATTACAATAACACAACATTATGGGACATACCAGAGTTCAAAAGAGGACAAATTGTTGGTGTACGTATTGCTGGCGCATCTGTGACCAAGACAGCAAGTCTTTTTGATGTATCAAGAGCCACGGTATCCAGGGTAACGTCAGCATACCACCAAGAACAAACCACATCCAACAGGATTAACTGTGGACGCGAGAGGAAGCTGTCTGAAAGGGATGTTGGGTTCTAACCCGGATTGTATCCAAAAAACATAAAACCACGGCTGCTCAAATCACGGCAGAATTAAATGTGCACCTCAGCTTCTCCTGTTTCCACCAGAACTGTCCGTCAGGAGCTCCACAGGGTCAATATACACGACCGGGCTGCTATAGCCAAACCTTTGGTCACTCGTGCCAATGCCAAACGTCGGGTTCAATGGTGCAAGGAGCGCAAATCTTGGGCTGTGGACAATGTAAACATGTATTGTTCTCTGATGATCCACCTTTACTGTTTTCCCCACATCCGGGAGAGTTACGGTGTGGAGAAGCCCCAAAGAAGCGTACCACCCAGACTGTTGCATGCCCAGAGTGAAGCATGGGGGTGGATCAGTGATGGTTTGGTTTTGGCCCAATACTTGTGCTAGATGGGCGCGTCACTGCCAAGGACTACCGAACCATTCTCGAGGACCATGTGCATCCAATGGTTCAAACATTGTATCCTGAAGGCGGTGCCGTGTATCAGGATGACAATGCACCAACACACACAGCAAGACTGGAGAAAGATGGTTTGATGAACATGAAAGTGAAGTTGAACGTCTCCCATGTCCTGCACAGTCACCAGATCTAAATATTATTGAGCCACTTTGGGGTGTTTTGGAGGAGCGAGTCAGGAAACGTTTTCCTCCACCAGCATCACGTAGTGACCTGGACACTATCCTGCAAGAAGAATGGCTTAAAATCTCTCTGACCACTGTGCAGGACTTGTATATGTCATTCCCAAGACGAACTGACGCTGTATTGGCCGCAAATGGAGGCCCTACACCATACTAATAAATTATTGTGGTCTAAAACCAGGTGTTTCAGTTTCATTGTCCAACCCCTGTATATGTTCTATATATATATATATATATAAATTACTGTGTAGTTTTGCGTATGTGTGTTCATGTTGCTGCTTCTGAGACAAAACCTGCCTCTATATTTTGTTATTCTGAACATAGTTCATAAAAAAATTCTGTTTTGATTAGTGAACTAAAATAAATGGCTCAAAATGATTTGGAAGGAAGTCTGTTTCCACTGACCTACATTAAAAGCAAAGTATATTTTTCTTCTCCTGTACAGTTGTAATTCTAAAGATGCATGAAATAAACTAGATTTATAATTTAATACATTGAAGTGAGTCATTGCTTCTTATTGTGATTGAAACCATCTCTGTGATTTATTGTGATGTTGTTGTTGATGTTGCTGTCTTTCAGTACTCCTGGTACTTTTTTGAGGCCTTAGTAAAGTCCATGGCCCAGCATTTAATAGAAAGCGGGAAAGTTAAAGTGAGTAAAAACATGCCAGTCATTTTCTTTGACTCTACACTGTAGAATTTGGTTAGTCATGTGTTGGAAATGTGGTGCCTAATGAAATCTCCTGACTGAAATTGGCTTAGATGTTTATTTAAACTGGTTTGCTATTTTCTTTTTATTAATCATGACTCTGTTTTGACCCAGCTGTCCAGGAACCAGCGCTTTACTGCTTCCTTCCATCATGCTGTGGAGACGCTGGTGAACATGTTAATGCCTCACATCACCCAGAAATATAAGGACAACCTAGATGCTGCCCGCAATGCCAACCACAGCCTGGCCGTCTTTATCAAGGTGAGGCCCATCATAGAGCTCATCTGCTGGTCGAGCCCAGGTGGAATATTTTTGTTTAAAGCAAATTCTGTAGACAGCTATAGCCCAGATATGTTTTTTTTTTTTTAATTTTTTTTTTTTTTTTTTGCCTGTCACCATCTCCCTCTGCGGAGGACCGATGTTTCTTTATTTCTAGTATTGCATATTTTCATTTAATATATGCAGTCGTCGTGTAGAGGGAGGACAATAAACATACAGAAAAACAGGGATTGGAAAGAGAATAAAGGATATGGGAAGAAAAAGAAAAAAATGGGAGAGATGAAAAAAAAACCCTATAAACATACACATATATACGGATATGTAAATGTTTATATCTTTAATATGTGTATATTGGGTCTCAGAGATAGCAGGGATTAGTCCCTCATTCATAAAGACATAGTAAGAGTCCATTAGTTTGAGAAATGTTCCTTTTTCTGTCAAACAGCGCTGTTTCACATTCATGGATCGTGGATTTGTCTTCAAGCAGATCAACAACTACATCAACTGCTTCGTGCCTGGAGATCCAAAGGTACAGATATAAATTCATTAATGTAGTATAGATGTACAAGTGTGTGTGTGTGTGTGTCTTAGACGAGAGGACAACCTAATGTGAGCCATGTCATCTCCAAATTCACAGCTATATGACTGATATTTCTTAAGATTCACCTTAAAGACCTTAACTTTTTATTAATTCAATTAAATTAAGGAAATATTATTTTTATTATTATTATTATTTGTTGTATGAATAGGCTTTTAAATTTACACCTATATTGTTTAAATTTCCCTCATAATGGCTGTGATTTTAAAGAATGTAAATAAACCACATTAAGAACTGGTCAGGCAAACATATGAAGTCCACACGGCGGGGATAGTTTTAACACAGTATCATAAATTACACGCAGTTCATATTCTGGTGAATAAATTCAACATTTAATTTTTTCATTATCTCTAATACACAGATGTATCATAAATATCACATAGATATTAGTAATTAAAAGATGTTTCAATTTGGTCTCATATGTTTGACTTATATTTTATATATTGAGATTAGAAAGCTTGTTTGGTTTAAACTACATAGAGTGTATGGTGTTAATTGTGTATTTGTATCAATTGTATTAGAGTTAGTGTTACAACTAGTTACTCAGTCTGTTACAGGTAATCTAGTCTCGTGAAGCCAAATGTGATCTAGTTACAGGAATGTTTGGACAGAAAGTGAGCAATACTGGACTTTATAAGTGTGTGGTAACCCTAACCCTAACCTAACCTAACCCTAACCCTAACCCTAACCCTAACCCTAACCCAACCCTAACACTAACCCTAACCTAACCTAACCTAACCTAACCTAACCTAACCTAACCTAACCCTAAACCTAACCTAACCTAACCTAACCTAACCCTAACCCTAAACCCTAAAGCCTAACCTAACCTAACCCTAACCTAACCTAACCTAACCCTAACCTAACTAAACCTAACCTAACCTAACCCTAACCTAACCTAACCTAACCTAACCCTAACCTAACCTAACCTAAACCTAACCTAACCTAACCCTACCCTAACCCTAACCTAACCTAACCTAACCTAACCTAACCTAACCTAACCTAACCTAACCCTAACCCTAACCTAACCTAACCTAACCCAACCCTAAACCTAACCTAACCTAACCCTAAACCTAACCTAACCTAACCCTAACCCTACCCTAACCCTACCCTAACCTAACCTAACCCTAACCCTAATCTAACCCTAACCTAACCTAACCTAACCCTAACCCTAACCTAACCCTAACCCTAACCCTAACTGTGAAGTTAGAGCTCAGAATAGAATCTGATGGTGGGCTCGTAGTTCTGTATGTCTTCAGAAAACCTAAATAATCCTGCAGACGTACCGTTTGAAACATGTTAGCAGTTGTTTGGGTTACAGATCTCTCTGAGGAATTTAGGGAGGGGTTTTAATGGGGTTTAGCTCGTATTAAACCTTTACAGATGTGGTGCAAAATCACTTTTGAACCCCGTCCTAAGAGTACATTTGTCCTAATGTCCTCACTTATGGCACAATGGTGTGAGCTGAACGCAAACCAGAAGCAGAGCTGTGTAGGTATTGTTTTTTTTTATTTATATTCAGAACCAAAATGTGTCCGCGCAGATGAAAAAATGTGTATCTGCATTTTTGTCAATTTCTGTTTGTTTACATCAATTAAATGCCGCAGCTGATGTTTACATTGTGGGAAAGTTTCATGTTGAATGGACCAATAGAAAAGCTCTAAACTAGCTTGGACAAAAATTTGGTTTCACATTTGGACTCACATTAAAGGTGAAGACAGGTTTTGGTCTCTCCTGTGAAGTTGCCATTTTAGAAATACTTGTTTTTGATTGGACAGTGAATATATACATATTATTTTATTGTGTATTGCACATCTTTTGTAATTAATTAAATTAAAGTTCTGTATTCCTCTCTCTCTCTCTATCTCTCTCTTTCTCTCTCTCTGTCTCTCTCTGTCTCTCTCTGTCTTTCTCTCTGTTTCTGTCTCTCTTTCTCTTTCTCTCTCTCTGTCTCTCTGTCTTTCTCTGTCTTTCTCTCTGTTTCTGTCTCTCTTTCTCTTTTTCTCTCTCTGTCTTTCTCTGTCTCTGTCTCTCTTTTTTTTCTCTTTGTCTTTGTATTTGTCTCTCTCTTTTTCTCTCTTTGTCTCTGTCTCTCTCTGTCTCGGTCTCTTTCTCTCTTTCTCTCTCTGTCTCTCTTTTTTCTCTTGTCTTTGTCTTTGTCTCTCTCTCTTTTTCTCTCTTTGTCTTTATCTCTGTCTCTCTCTCTTTTTCTCTCTTTGTCTCTGTCCCTCTCTCTCACGTTCTCTCTGTCTCTCTCTCTGTCTCTTGCTCTCTCTCTGTCTCTTGCTCTCTCTCGCTCTCTCTTTCTCTCTGTCTTTGTCTCTCTCTCTTTCTATCGGTCTCTGTCTCTCTCTCTTTTTCTCGCTGTTTCTGTCTCTCTCTGTCTCTGTCTGTCTCTTTCTCTCTCTCTGTCTTTCTCTTTCTCTTTCTTTCTCTTTTTCTATCTCTCTCTCTCTCTCTCTCTCTTTCTCTCTCTGTCTGTCTCTTTCTCTCTCTCTGCCTTTCTCTTTCTCTTGCTTTCTCTTTTTCTATCTGTCTCTCTCTCTCTCTCTGTCTCTCTTTCTCTTTTTCTCTCTCTGTCTCTCTCTCTGTCTCTCTCTCTCTCCTCTGTCTCTCTCTCTCTCTCTTTCTCTCTCTGTCTGTCTCTTTCTCTCTCTCTGCCTTTCTCTTTCTCTTGCTTTCTCTTTTTCTATCTGTCTCTCTATCTCTCTGTCTCTCTTTCTCTTTTTCTCTCTCTGTCTCTCTCTCTGTCTCTCTCTCTCTCCTCTGTCTCTCTCTCTCTCTCCTCTGTCTCTGTCTCTGTCTCCTGCAGACGCTGTATGAGTTTAAGTTTGCCTTCCTGAGGGTGGTGTGCAACCACGAGCACTTCGTTCCGCTGAACCTGCCCATGCCCTTTGGGAAAGGCAGGATAATGCGCTTTCAAGGTACACAGGTTTTCAGTTACTGAAGCCTAATTTGATCAGATCTTCGCAACAAATCACAGGTCTTTTCCTTCACTGACTCTAATTAGATGAACTGAGGCAAATTCGATTAGCTGAAAAGCCAATTTCCTTCTGTTGGCTCACCTGTGCCTCTCTGACTCTGTGGCTTGCTTGCTCCGGTTCTTGCTCTCTCTCTCTCTCTCTCTCTCTCTCTCTCTCTCTCTCTCTGTGTCTCTCTCTCTCTCTCTCTCTCTCTCTCTGTGTCTCTCTCTCTCTCTCTGTGTGTTTGTACTGAGTTGTAAACCTCTTTCTCTGCCTGTGCTAGCTTTTCTCTCGCGCAGTAAGGAGGCTCATGCCAAGTGTGTAGGTGAGCTGTACCGCTTGGCCTGTGCCTGTGGGTGTTTATTGACTGTGTCCAGTCATTGTGGTCTGTGCCTCAGTTTACATGTGATAATGCAGTGTAGATTAGGGGTGGGAGATATGACAGAAGTCTCATATCACAGTGTTTTGTTTTTGTTTGCAATTAATGCGCTTCACTAGATACAGTTTAATTACAGATTAATTAAGCTCTCTTTAAAAACGAAGCACGTGTTCTTTAAGGCTGTGTTCAGACTGCAGACAAATTGGATTTGCTTCCTAAATCAGATCTTATGAGATGACCGTCCCCACTGCATAAAGTGATCAGATAGCCATGCATTATCTCGCCCCCCCCCCACCCAGGCAAGGCAAGTTTATTTGTATAGCCCCTTTTATACACAGTATAACTCAAAGTGCTTTACATAAATAAAGAAATAAGAAACAAAGCATTAAAATAAATCAGAAATAATAAATATACAAATATAAATATTTAAAATAAAGAGAATTAAATATAAAGATGAAGAGTGAAGGTTAAAGGTGATGTTGGACTGTGTGCTGAGGTCCGTTCCTCCGGCTTATGTTTCTCTTTACCATGCGTTACTCCTGCACCCCACCAGAGCCAGCTCTGTATATACTGCTAGGCCCGTCGGCTCTGGAGGCACAGTTTTATTCCAGAAACTGCACTAAAGATTTCTCTTATATTGTCTTATATCTTATATTGTCTTATATTGTCAGCACAACAGCACCTTTAAACCTCTTCATCTTCAAACAGAGACTCTTTTCTTTGGTATTTAGTTTAAACTGTAAATACTGTTTGACCAGAGGAGGATGGGTCTCCCCTTGTGAGTCTTGGTTCCTCTCAAGGTTTCTTCCTCCAGTCTGAGGGAGGTGTTCTTGCCTCTGGCTTGCTCACTGGGGGATATATGTGTAACCCTATAACCCTAACCCCCCCCCCCCCCCCCCAGGGAAAGCCTCTGTCTCAGTTAAACAGAAAAATATTTATTTAAAAGAAAGAAAAAAGAAAATGAAACATAAAAATGAAACAATCACTCTGTCAAGTCACAGTTCAGAATTCTGTTGCACTCTTCTTGAACCCCAGCATTTCAGTCATTCGAAATTTGGTGGTGTTGCTGTTTGTCGCATTACAAGTGGTGCAAAAGACTCTTTGAGCGTCCAGACTGAGACACATCAGTAAAAATATGAATGGAAATTCAAAAGCACCTTCAACTGTCCAGACTATTAAAAATCAATCTGGATATGTGAAGTCTGAACATAGTATTAACCGTATACATAATATGCTGAAAGAACTACATTGTGATGTAATAATAAAATATTATAATGATAAAATAGCATCATATTTCCCACCCCAGCGTAGACAGTCTCTCAAATGTTGTGATCATTCCATTTTCAGTTTCCTAATATCAAAGTGATCTCCATCAGTGTATAGGATAGTGTGAATTTTGTGGTTTGTTCTTGTTCAGTGTTCCCAATTTCTCACGATCATGTGTCAGTGTCTTTCCAATTCACATGATAATCACAGCACCTTCGTCATGTCTGGTGTGCAGTGGATGTGGTCCCAGTGTATTTCTGTGTCTCTGTTTAAGGCTGTTTATATTTTTAACCATTGTGAGGTGTTGGATTGATATTTCAAGTGATTTGCTGTAAGTGAAGTTATTATATAAACTAGTTTTGGGAGCTGGACCACGCTCTGAATACCCCTACCGACTATATATACACCCCCAGTCTCACTCCATTCCTGTGTAGAACAACATCCCACCAACCACATCCCCATCTCCTCCCTATATTTCATTCTTTTCCCAAAGACCTGGGGAGGCACTGTTCATGCACAAGCACCAAAGCCACTCAGAACTCCAGCCCATTCCTTCTGAGTTTGGCTCATTTCCAAGTGTGGTCCATGCTAGCAAATTATTAAAAGATTACACAAGCAGAGATATGAACACTCACTGAACATTTAGAATCGTTGTTGTCAATAATAATAAAAAAAAAACCAATTTGGCTGCAGACAAGGCAATTCCAATAATTCACTGAATATAATGGTTCTAATAATTCATAGAAATATTGAATAGAACATCTGTACAGATATCTGTTGACATATATTTTTCAATATTTAAATATCTAAATTATTGTGTATATACACAAATTGTCAATGTGCAATTAATAATTGCATATATATATATATATATATATATATATATATATATATATATATATATATATATATATATATATATAACAGTGCCTCCAATCGCCCATCCATTTTTTTCTTAACAATGTTTTTTATGCTTTCATAAAATCTTGATGACTAATATGATCTCCCTCCCTACAGACCTGCAGCTGGACTACTCCCTGACCGATGACTTCTGCAGGAATCACTTTCTGGTCGGGCTCTTGCTGCGGGAGGTGGGCGGAGCCCTGCAGGAGTTAGGAGAGATCCGTCAGATTGCCATCCATGTGCTCAAAAGCCTGATGATCAAACACATATTTGACGAGCGTTACGCCTCAAAGGTTAGAGATTCCGCATCTTCACTCGCCGGTCGTCGTGTATTGGCTGTTACTGCAGTGGGACTGGAGCTAAAAGCTAATAGGTCTACTGATCGAATGCTGCTACAGTAGGACTGCTAGGTGAAATACAAATCATGTGCTGATTTGATTACGGCTGGGCGTATCATATTTATTACATAATCGCTTGATAGGAGTCATTTGAGCTTATCGTACTGATTGAAGATGACAGCAGTTTTTTAAGCTGACTGTGATTACTTTACCAAAGTTGATAAGCGATAAGTTTATGCCTCCACAGGCAGAATGTGCCTTTATATCAGTTTAAGATCAAAATAAATGTAAATAAAAGAGAAATGGTCAGAGTTGATGACTGTAATAGTCAGAGTTCATCACTGTAATAGTCAGAGTTGATCTCTGTAATAGTCAGAGTTGATCACTGTAATGGTCAGAGTTGATCGCTGTAATAGTCAGAGTTGATCACTGTAATGGTCAGAGTTGATCACTGTAATGGTCAGAGTTGATCACTGTAATGGTCAGAGTTGATCGCTGTAATAGTCAGAGTTGATCACTGTAATGGTCAGAGTTGATCACTGTAATGGTCAGAGTTGATCGCTGTAATGGTCAGAGTTGATCACTGTAATGGTCAGAGTTGATCACTGTAATGGTCAGAGTTGATCACTGTAATGGTCAGAGTTGATCACTGTAATAGTCAGAGTTGATCGCTGTAATAGTCAGAGTTGATCACTGTAATGGTCAGAGTTAATCACTGTAATAGTCAGAGTTGATCGCTGTAATGGTCAGAGTTGATCACTGTAATGGTCGGAGTTGATCACTGTAATAGTCAGAGTTGATCGCTGTAATAGTCAGAGTTGATCACTGTAATGGTCAGAGTTGATCTCTGTAATGGTCAGAGTTGATCACTGTAATGGTCAGAGTTAATTACTGTAATGGTCAGAGTTGATCACTGTAATGGTCAGAGTTAATTACTGTAATGGTCAGAGTTGATCGCTGTAATAGTCAGAGTTGATCACTGTAATAGTCAGAGTTGATCGCTGTAATAGTCAGAGTTGATTGCTGTAATAGTCAGAGTTGATCTCTGTAATAGTCAGAGTTGATCACTGTAATGGTCAGAGTTGATCACTGTAATGGTCAGAGTTGATCACTGTAATAGTCAGAGTTGATCGCTGTAATAGTCAGAGTTGATCGCTGTAATAGTCAGAGTTGATCACTGTAATGGTCAGAGTTGATCTCTGTAATGGTCAGAGTTGATCACTGTAATGGTCAGAGTTAATTACTGTAATGGTCAGAGTTGATCGCTGTAATAGTCAGAGTTGATCGCTGTAATAGTCAGAGTTGATCGCTGTAATAGTCAGAGTTGATTGCTGTAATAGTCAGAGTTGATCGCTGTAATAGTCAGAGTTGATCACTGTAATGGTCAGAGTTGATCTCTGTAATGGTCAGAGTTGATCACTGAAATGGTCAGAGTTGATCTCTGTAATGGTCAGAGTTGATCTCTGTAATAGTCAGAGTTGATCGCTGTAATAGTCAGAGTTGATCACTGTAATGGTCAGAGTTGATCTCTGTAATGGTCAGAGTTGATCACTGTAATGGTCAGAGTTAATTACTGTAATAGTCAGAGTTGATCACTGTAATGGTCAGAGTTAATTACTGTAATGGTCAGAGTTGATCGCTGTAATAGTCAGAGTTGATTGCTGTAATAGTCAGAGTTGATCGCTGTAATGGTCAGAGTTAATTACTGTAATAGTCAGAGTTGATCACTGTAATGGTCAGAGTTAATTACTGTAATGGTCAGAGTTGATCGCTGTAATAGTCAGAGTTGATTGCTGTAATAGTCAGAGTTGATTGCTGTAATAGTCAGAGTTGATCACTGTATTGGTCAGAGTTGATGATTCTAATAGTCAGAGTTGATCACTGTTATGGTCAGAGTTGATCACTGTTATGGTCAGAGTTGATCACTGTAATGGTCAGAGTTGATCTCTGTAATGGTCAGAGTTGATCACTGTAATGGTCAGAGTTAATTACTGTAATAGTCAGAGTTGATCACTGTAATGGTCAGAGTTAATTACTGTAATGGTCAGAGTTGATCGCTGTAATAGTCAGAGTTGATTGCTGTAATAGTCAGAGTTGATTGCTGTAATAGTCAGAGTTGATTGCTGTAATAGTCAGAGTTGATCGCTGTAATAGTCAGAGTTGATTGCTGTAATAGTCAGAGTTGATCACTGTATTGGTCAGAGTTGATGATTCTAATAGTCAGAGTTGATCACTGTTATGGTCAGAGTTGATCACTGTTATGGTCAGAGTTGATCTCTGTAATAGTCAGAGTTGATCACTGTAATGGTCAGAGTTGATCTCTGTAATAGTCAGAGTTGATCACTGTAATGGTCAGAGTTGATCACTGTAATGGTCAGAGTTGATCACTGTAATCGTCAGAGTTGATGACTGTAATAGTCAGAGTTGATCACTGTAATAGTCAGAGTTGATCACTGTAATTGTCAGAGTTGATCTCTGCAATGGTCAGAGTTGATCACTGTAATGGTCAGAGTTGATCTCTGTAATAGTCAGAGTTGATCACTGTAATAGTCAGAGTTGATCACTGTAATAGTCAGAGTTGATCTCTGTAATAGTCAGAGTTGATCACTGTAATAGTCAGAGTTGATCACTGTAATGGTCAGAGTTGATCTCTGTAATAGTCAGAGTTGATCACTGTAATGGTCAGAGTTGATCTCTGTAATAGTCAGAGTTGATCACTGTAATGGTCAGAGTTGATCACTGTAATGGTCAGAGTTGATCTCTGTAATAGTCAGAGTTGATCACTGTAATAGTCAGAGTTGATCACTGTAATGGTCAGAGTTGATCTCTGTAATAGTCAGAGTTGATCACTGTAATGGTCAGAGTTGATCACTGTAATAGTCAGAGTTGATCACTGTAATAGTCAGAGTTGATCACTGTAATGGTCAGAGTTGATCACTGTAATAGTCAGAGTTGATCACTGTAATAGTCAGAGTTGATCTCTGTAATAGTCATAGTTGATCACTGTAATAGTCAGAGTTGATCACTGTAATGGTCAGAGTTGATCACTGTAATGGTCAGAGTTGATCACTGTAATAGTCAGAGTTGATCACTGTAATAGTCATAGTTGATCTCTGTAATAGTCATAGTTGATCACTGTAATAGTCAGAGTTGATCACTGTAATAGTCAGAGTTGATCACTGTAATAGTCATAGTTGATCACTGTAATAGTCAGAGTTGATCATTGTAATGGTCAGAGTTGATCACTGTAATAGTCAGAGTTGATCACTGTAATGGTCAGAGTTTATCTCTGTAATAGTCATAGTCGATCACTGTAATGGTCAGAGTTTATCTCTGTAATAGTCATAGTTGATCACTGTAATGGTCAGAGTTGATCTCTGTAATAGTCAGAGTTGATCACTTTAATAGTCAGAGTTGATCACTGTAATAGTCAGAGTTGATCTCTGTAATAGTCAGAGTTGATCGCTGTAATAGTCAGAGTTGATCACTGTAATGGTCAGAGTTGATCACTGTAATAGTCAGAGTTGATCACTGTAATAGTCAGAGTTGATGACTGTAATAGTCAGAGTTGATCACTGTAATAGTCAGAGTTGATGACTGTAATAGTCAGAGTTGATCACTGTAATAGTCAGAGTTGATGACTGTAATGGTCAGAGTTGATGACTGTAATAGTCAGAGTTGATGACTGTAATAGTCAGAGTTGATCGCTGTAATGGTCAGAGTTGATGACTGTAATAGTCAGAGTTGATCACTGTAATAGTCAGAGTTGATCACTGTAATTGTCAGAGTTGATCTCTGCAATGGTCAGAGTTGATCTCTGTAATAGTCAGAGTTGATCACTGTAATAGTCATAGTTGATCTCTGTAATAGTCAGAGTTGATCTCTGTAATAGTCAGAGTTGGTTGCTGTAATAGTCAGAGTTGATCACTGTAATAGTCAGAGTTGGTCGCTGTAATAGTCAGAGTTGATCGCTGTAATAGTCAGAGTTGATCTCTGTAATAGTCAGAGTTGGTCGCTGTAATAGTCAGAGCTGATCACTGTAATGGTCAGAGTTGATCACTGTAATAGTCAGAGTTGGTCGCTGTAATAGTCAGAGCTGATCACTGTAATGGTCAGAGTTGATCACTGTAATAGTCAGAGTTGGTCGCTGTAATAGTCAGAGCTGATCTCTGTAATAGTCAGAGCTGATCACTGTAATGGTCAGAGTTGATCACTGTAATAGTCAGAGTTGATCGCTGTAATGGTCAGAGTTGATCTCTGTAATAGTCAGAGTTGATCACTGTGATGGTCAGAGTTGATCTCTGTAATAGTCAGAGTTGATCACTGTAATAGTCAGAGTTGGTCGCTGTAATAGTCAGAGTTGATCTCTGTAATAGTCAGAGCTGATCACTGTAATGGTCAGAGTTGATCACTGTAATAGTCAGAGTTGATCACTGTAATGGTCAGAGTTGATCTCTGTAATAGTCAGAGTTGGTCGCTGTAATAGTCAGAGCTGATCACTGTAATGGTCAGAGTTGATCACTGTAATGGTCAGAGTTGATCACTGTAATGGTCAGAGTTGATCACTGTAATAGTCATAGTTGATCACTGTAATAGTCAGAGTTGATCTCTGTAATAGTCAGAGTTGATCACTGTAATGATCAGAGTTGATCACTGTAATGGTCAGAGTTGATCACTATAATAGTCAGAGCTGATCACTGTAATGGTCAGAGTTGATCACTGTAATAGTCAGAGTTGATCACTGTAATGGTCAGAGTTGATCTCTGTAATAGTCAGAGTTGGTCGCTGTAATAGTCAGAGCTGATCACTGTAATGGTCAGAGTTGATCACTGTAATGGTCAGAGTTGATCACTGTAATGGTCAGAGTTGATCACTGTAATAGTCATAGTTGATCACTGTAATAGTCAGAGTTGATCTCTGTAATAGTCAGAGTTGATCACTGTAATGATCAGAGTTGATCACTGTAATGGTCAGAGTTGATCACTATAATAGTCAGAGTTGATCACTGTAATAGTCAGAGTTGATCACTGTAATTGTCCAAATTGATCACTGTAATTGTCCAGATTGATCACTGTAAAAAACATCTTTCTTTAACTCATCGTTTAATTAAAGTACTAATTATTAAGTTTATGTTAAACCGTCTGTAAAGCTCTTTGAGCTGCCACTGCTATGAAAAGTGCTCTATAAATAAAGTTTATTGTTATTATTGTTATTATTATTTTAAATAGCAACAGTGAGTATTGTTTGTTTATTTGAATTCTAATGTCTTAAATCTGTCATCAGATATAAACTATTAAGTATTGATAGCTATGAAGAAAGATGTATGTGAGACAAATATATGGATAACTATTTCTTTATATGGCAATCAGTTAATAGAATGAAACTGTGTGGCTTGTGTGTTTCAGAGTCAGCAGGCGAGGTTAGCGACTCTCTATTTGCCTTTGTTCGGGCTGCTTCAGGAGAATGTACATAGACTCAATGTAAGAGAGACCTCCACCAGTCAGGTGAGTTATGCGATGCTATGTAAACTGTCCAATACAATATCTTGGACACTCACACACACACCCATAGGCATGCTGTACCAAGCCATAAGTAAAAACATGCTGTCCCACATCCTAATATATACTGACCCTGAAGTTCTCGCTAAGTCCACAACACTTGCTGGTCTGAAAACAATCAAGTTTGTCTCTCCATACAGAACGGGAAAGACGAAGCGGTCTCCAGCATTGCTACGGCAACATCACACAAACCTGCTGGAAGCCTCGACAGCAGTCTGCATAAAGATGTGTTTGGAGTCATCTCCGGCACAGGTGAGTGTTTTCACAGCACCATCTGATCCACCATCACTGCCAGTCCAGGAGAATCACACTCTTTTCATAATCACAGGCTGTTTTGAGGGTGTAGATCTGTGATTATGGAGAGAATGTAAGTGGCAACAATGAAATTAAATTCTTTGATCCCTTAGATGACCAAGTCAAAAGCCTTTTCACATACTTCTACAACCCAGTTCCAAAAATGTAAACAAAATTTAATGTTTAACTTAGTAAATATACACACGTTCCAATTTTGATGCCTGCAACGTGGTCCAAAATAGCTGGGACAGGATCATGTTCATTACTGTCTTATGTTACTTTTTCCCCTTGTAGTAGGGATTGACTCAATTTAGGGACTAAAGTCACAAACTGGTTCAGTTTTAATAGAGAATATTTTTGTTATTCTTCAGTTATACAAGTTTTCAGCTACAACTCTACTTTGTTGTGATATTATAAGCTTAATAACAGACGTAGTCAAAGGGAGTCAGGTCTGGACGGCAGATTGGCCAGTACAGCACAGTTTTGTTGTCACGTAGGTTTTGGCAGAATGGGGTTCCCTAAAGAAAAAACAAACTAATGGTCACGCATTAATAGTGCTTTCACAGTTGCAAGTTTTCCACTAATACGTAAAACATAATACAACATTGTTTATTGACGGTTTTTCAATGTATTCCTGATCACATACAGTGATCCATCACAGATACATTGAATCATATGAATCAAAGCCCACCCAATCCCCTACAATATTAGCTATAAGCTGATTCCACTGTAGATAATTAAGATAGTAAATCACTTTATGTATAGTGACGTAGAACAACATTTGTGGAATTACAGTGAATTACAAATAAATAAACAAAGTATAACATTATCTGTACGTCTGATTATTATTAGATAAATCCAATTAAAGATCACTTAACTAAACTAGATACTCCACATTACATGCTACTGCTGTCAGAAAACCTTTAAATTATATATGCAGTGTCTGGATTTATATACATATATAACCAAAAAATATATTTATTTTCTTTGGTGGGATATACAGAAATGAAATGATAATAAATGTATGTTGAGGTTTCCTGACTAGACAAGACTAACATTAATGTTAGACAGTAAGGCTGTGTTCCAAACAGCACCCTCTGGAACATTCCATACTTCTAACGCTGGAGTCCTTTTATTTATTTATTCATTTATTTGTTTTATTTATTATATTATATTATATTATTATTTACGTTTGTAGTGTAGTAGCAGTCTGCGGTTTGGGGCGTGGCCAGATAGTAATGTAACTTTACGTTTCAGAGTGCTTTCTGACTAAAGTTAATATAAACTTTAGCTAACCCAGACCCTCCTAGTCTGTTACCATAACAACACATTATACAAAATCGGTTTTATTACAGTATATATGGTTATCGTTGCTATTCATTGCTCTCATCACTGACCTCGCGTTTAAAGCTGGCGTGAGCTACCTGATGCTCCAATGAGGCGAGAGTTCTGGCACAAGGCTTAACTACGTGAAAGACCCAGACCATCTAACAACCAGAGCCCGTTGCTAACAACAAACACAGTGCGTGAATTTAAAATAAAAGTCTTTTTAAACAGTTTTGGCTTTTTCTATGGTTTAATTTTTGGGTGGGACAAATCTACCTGTTTCTGATATTGGGTGGGACACGTGCCCCCCACCCGCCATGATTCCTATGCCAATGCATGGCAGTTTTTAATACAGTGCCATCTGAGGGGTTGAATCGGCTGCTTGTCTCATCTCTGTAGCTTCCCCTCACACCTCAACACCTAACATCAGTGCGGTCCGCCACGCTGACTCCCGCGGCTCCCTGGTCAGCACGGACTCAGGAAACAGCCTTCCAGAGAAGAACAGTGAGAAGAGCAGCTCATTGGATAAGGTAGAACATAAAATCATTTCAATTTCTTCTAATCTGTCCTCATTCTTATTTATAATAATAATAATAAATTATGATTGTATAATAGGTTTGTAAGATCGTGTGCTATAAATACAGATCTGACCACACGGCCTAGCCTCTTTCTAATGGTCAGAGTCCGGAAATATATGTGTATATGTGCCATGAGCACACCATCTGAACGCATCTTCAGCAGCAGTAGGAGAAACATACCCCAAAACTTAATTAAGAGGATGCAGCTAACTTTAGCACAGACTGAGAAGCTTTAATCCATATCTCTGACACCTTCCACCAGTCAGCCATCTCCACACAGCTGCTAACATAGCGCTAACACAGAGAAGCCTGCTTGAGCCTGAGAAACTTGGTTTGCAAGCTTGGTTCTTCATACGGTTTGGTTCTTCATGTCGTTCTCTGTCGGTTTTTATAAATTTACCTAAATTAAACCAAAAAAATCACCAAAGCTCACTGTGTAGAGTTAGCCTTCAGGCTACAGCTGTATTTAAGGCCTCTACAGATGAGTCAGAGACAAGACACACTGAGGTCTACATACACTAAACTAGCTTTTAATGTTTTGACAATGTGATGTTAAAATTTCCAAACAAAGTCAAAACCCTCGTTCATGTTTAGCGAGGGATGATGTTCTGTGTGTGGAAGCTACAGCATGGCTTTAAACTGTTTAGCAAGCTCAACCATGGTTAAAGAAAAGATATCGCTGCACTGCACTGCTGTAGAAGGTTGTATATTCATTCTAACAAGCTTAATATTAAGCTTAATATATTATGCATAAAAGACAAGACCGACTACAAGACATAGCTGATTTACATTTCTAGATTTTTAGACATTTAAATTGCACATATGAATATACAGGTGCTTGGTGATATTGTTTTATTATTTAGTAAATAGTACTATTTATATAAAAATAAACAGTATTAGTACAGTAAGTAGTACTTTTACATACGTCAGTGTGTTTATTTAACCCTTTCCAAGCTTCTCCTTGTGGAACCCAGTATTATTATCAGTTCTCATCTAATACCTGCTTTGACAGCTCAGTACTTCATCAAGCTAAATCAAGATTGCTGCTGAAGGAACTGAATACATTCATACAATGTCTGGGGCGTCCAGGAGAAATCTGGAACCTAACTTTGTTCTTCAAACTGGAGCTCAAGATCTGATCTACTTCTCTCACAATAAGATATTCATGTTACTTTGTATCGTATGTATGATTATTTACATCTGTTCTAATCAGATCTGGTGTTCTTACTGGTGAAAATACACTTGATCAGATAAAGGCTTCAGATCAGATTAGGTGCCTCAGACCTTTACACTGTAAGGTACACGTCAAACTTTATACTAGGCAGCTGCAGTAGATGCAGTCCGTTACCTGTTTATAGTACTGTTGTCAGGGAGCTCAACCCTGCTATATGATGCTTTACCATTAACCAAAGACGCTTACAGTCTAGAACACAATATGCAACATAGATCAAAGAAAAATGATCAGATGTGAAGTTATGTTTCTTCATGTTTTGTCATTAATTACACTTAACCTTGTCCCTCCCCTCCTGCCTCATACCCTCCAAACTGTAACCTATCAGCAGAGAGAGAGGTTCACTCGTAGACACACCCTCACTGTGCTGCCCCTCCCCCCCGAACCGGAGGACTCCGCCCCCCTCAGCAGGGCGGCCAAACGCGTCACCATGGATTTCTCACTTCTGTCCAGCCCCAGTCTCTCTGAGAGCAGCACACACATCCCTGCTAAATCCATACAAGTAGATCTGCGTGTCCCCCCCGGGGAGTGAAGCTGCATGTGCATGCGTGTGTTCTGTGTCCTTGATCTTACAGGGGTTCGTCCTGCAGTGCACATGGTGGAGGGTCGGGTGTCGGTTTCTTTTCCTCCTTGTTTTTTTCAGGGTTACTTTCTGGTTATTCACTCTGGTCTGGTAACGACGCTAGTGTGGAATAGTTCTGATTGGGATGCACAGTGATATCGGAATCATATCAGTGTGAGATTTGACTTCTGTTCAAACTGGTATTTCATATTTATTCAGAAAGAGCAGAATCTTTAGGCGTCGCTGAGCTGCTGTGGGATATCTGCATTTTATTAATTGTACTGCATTTAGAAGCCTGCAGACACAGTTTGTCTGTAATGCATAATACATAATAAGACATTGTTTATTGACGGTTTTTCAATATATTCCTGATTGCATACGGTGATCCATCACAGATACATTTGCTTGAATCAAAGCCCACCCAATCCCCTAAAATATAAGCTATAAGCTGATTCCACTGTAGGTAAGGTAGTAAATCACTGTATGTATAGTAACGTAGAATAACATTTGTATAATTACAGTAAATTACAAATAAATAAACAAAATACAACATTATCTGTACATCTGTTTATTATTAGATAAATCCAATTAAAGACCACTTTACAAACTAAAATAGATACTAAACATTACATGCTTCAGGTCTGTTAACGACGCTAGTGTGGAATAGTTTTAATTGGGATGCACAGTGATATCGGAATCATATCAGTGTGAGATTTGACCTCTGTTTAAACTGGTATTTCGTATTTATTCAGAAAGAGCAGAATGTTTAAGCGTCGCTGAGCTGCTGTGAAACGTCTGCATTTTATTCATTGTACTGCATTTAGAAGCCCAGATCATCTGAATCTGCTAATCCAGTACTCGCAGTTTTAACCATGTTTAATTACAGTTATTTATCGTCATTGGCTGGTACATACATACATACATACATACATATTAAAGATGGACCGATCATCGTTTTTGAGGCCGATACAGATCGAGAGTGGGGCTATATGCCACAGCAGGGCTACGTGTAGTTAATAACGCAAGCTAGTCATGAAACAGCATAATATTTTTAACTAAATTAACAGTAAATAAACAAAGTAAATCAAACAAATATCGCCAAATACTGTAATCATTACATTTAGACCCTTAATTTAAAACTAAAAAAGCGAATTAAATACATGCAGTAAAAACTGCAGTCATTTAACGCAGACTCTGTTATTTTAAACTAAATCTGTAATCATTAAATGTAGATCTTGAATTGTTGCTGCTGTTCTGTTCGTACCGGTCAGATCTGGTCTGTATGGTGTTCTGGGTTGTTTGTTTTGTGCTAGCTGTGCGTGCTAGCTCTGCTGTTTACTGATACTCACTGTATTCAGCTGTGTGCAGTGCTGTATCAGATTAATAGAGTTAAATATCTTTGTCTTGGTTCCTCAACGAGACACGCTGATTAAAAAAACAAAACAAAACGTTGATCAGTCTGAGTCACATACGGTAAACAACTGCCAGACGGACGACATGCTTTGTATTAGCGCACGCGGTGAATGGCGTAAACTGTTCTCGCGAGGCCGCTGCTTTAGAGAGAGAGAGGGACTGGAGTTGACTTGTGTTAAAAGGAATACGATTCAAAAACGTATCATTACCGTTCCAAAATAGAGACTCATGTTTACCAATATGTTACATATTGTCTGTCTCTAAACCCTAGTGAGTGTGTAAGTAGGCTGTCTAGGTAGCAGCTGTGTGAGTATCAGCGTTCTCTCCTCATCTCTCCTCATAAAACAGATTACTGAGACGCTCTAGTTAGAGAGAGACTGCGTCACGGCTTGTTCCCCCCACTGCAGCACACGACCGGTGGTTTATCTGGTTGATAAGTTACCGGCCGGCATCCAAAACAATAGCCAGAGGCTTAAAAATCCGCTAGCATAAATGCTAATAGCTCGAGTATAAAACTGCTAAATGGTGAAGGACTCGTTACAGAGTTGATAATAAAATACTGTTTTGTGTGATTATATGACCAGAAACACATTAAAACTCCAGAGAGAATCAAAATAACTCACATTTTAAAACCACTTCACTGCTCCTAGATTAGCCTGCGTTGCATCATGGGATTGTCTTAGCGGCTGAGGAAGCGTTCAATGCTTTTTAAAATCAGGTCTAAATAAGGTTTCTCAGTAGACAGTATGTTTAAGGTATGTAAGAATTGGGACAGTCTACATGTCGGGAGCGCATACTATGAGGTAAAATGCTGCCTATGTAGGAGCTCACTAGGATTTGAGACAGACCCAGAGTTTCAAATCTTCAGCTGTGCAACCTCATACTGATTATCACAGTTTGTGCAGCATGTGCTGTCAGACCACAGTCCGAGTCTGATTGTTGTTTATATATGGCTTCTGATGTGCACAGCCAGCTCAAAGTGGATTTAAAATCACTGCTGTCACAGCATTTTAGAGTTTAGAATAAAAACAGTTGTTGGATCTCAGCTTCAGGCCACAATTCCCATATCAGTGCATCTCTAGTCTTCAACTTAAACCACTGTAAAATTCCACTCATGTCTTTTCTGCTAATCTTGTGTTTTGTGTGTGTGTGTGTGTTTGTGTGTGTGTGTGTGTGTGTGTGTGTGTGTTGAACAGACTCAGTCTGCGTCCGCACTTGGAAGCTCCATCCTGCGCTGTGACAAACTGGACAGAGAAGAAATAAAGAACCTGCTCATGTGCTTCCTGCATGTACTCAAGAGCATGTCTGAGGGTACATACATATACATACACACACAGGCTGCTGTTACTAGAAGTGTAGGAGAAACTTTAAATACAGAAGAAAAGCATTTCACAATATGACGACCGCTACCTGGCCACCATCACCAGACGGGTCAGGGCGTGATAGGTCGTAGCCCCTCAACAACTGACTGTCAGATGACTGTTGTAATGATGTAGGTTACCCCTACACATTACCCAAAAGACATTCGTGCATATGTACTTAACTTTTTCAAATTGCCACTGTTATCACTTACCTTCAGGGTCCCAAAAGAGTACCAGTGGGGTAGCTCCTGCACATTACTTACCTGGGTGAGTGCAGCCTGTGTAGACGGGGAGGGGAGGAAGAGTGTTTTTGAAAGGAGAGAATGTGTATTAATTATCGCATACAGGTTCACTATTAATTAGAGTGATAGCTATTGTTGGTGCTGAGACTGTGTGCCTTGATATTGCCAGGCTTAATGTTTTTGGTGGTTTTGTAGATAATTGTGATGTTGTTTTAACCTGTAATTAGCTTTGGTATATGTCAGGGAGGGGCAACCTGTATTTATACCTCCTAGGGATGGTGGTAAAGGGGGTCTTCTTGCTTAAGCTGGCTGGCGGAAGTAATTGGCCTGTGTAGGCCAATGAACGTGATGGGACTTACGACTTTGCAGTCTTGGTCTTAGCCTTATACCTCTGTTGAGAGGCTGTTTACTTTTTGTTTTGCTTGTTTATTTATTTATTTTTTTCTCTTCCTTTTTTGCTTCAGCGGCGCGCTGTATATATTTTGTGGTGGCTGGCAATAAGAAGGTGACGGGCTAACGGACTAGCTTTTGCCTCTCTGCTGTTTTTATCTGGTGCTCCAGACCAGCTATTTTTCGTAGTTGTGGGAACACTACCAAAGCAATTTTTCATAGTTGTGGGAACACTACCAAACCAATTTTTCGTAGTTGTGGGAACACTACCAAACCAATTTTTCATAGTTGTGGGAACACTACTAAACCAATTTTTCGTAGTTGTGGGAACACTACCAAACCAATTTTTCGTAGTTGTGGGAACACTACCAAACCAATTTTTCGTAGTTGTGGGAACACTACCAAACCAATTTTTCATAGTTGTGGGAACACTACCAAACCAATTTTTCATAGTTGTGGGAACACTACCAAACCAATTTTTCATAGTTGTGGGAACACTACCAAACCAATTTTTCGTAGTTGTGGGAACACTACCAAACCAATTTTTCGTAGTTGTGGGAACACTACCAAACCAATTTTTCATAGTTGTGGGAACACTACCAAACCAATTTTTCGTAGTTGTGGGAACACTACGAAGCCAATTTTTCATAGTTGTGGGAACACTGCCAAACCAATTTTTCGTAGTTGTGGGAACACTACCAAACCAATTTTTCATAGTTGTGGGAACACTACTAAACCAATTTTTAGTAGTTGTGGGAACACTACCAAACCAATTTTTCGTAGTTGTGGAAACACTACTAAACCAATTTTTCGTAGTTGTGGGAACACTACCAAACCAATTTTTCGTAGTTGTGGGAACACTACTAAACCAATTTTTCGTAGTTGTGGGAACACTACCAAACCAATTTTTCGTAGTTGTGGGAACACTACTAAACCAATTTTTCGTAGTTGTGGGAACACTACCAAACCAATTTTTTTCAATGCCACAGCGAAGAGAGTGTAGATATCAGAGCAGATGAGTCACACGTGCTTTCAAACGTTAAGGAAATGTGAGAAAAACCAGAAGGTAGGTGTATAATTACCTTCATATCTGGGGATGTCATTTAAACAGGCATGTTTAAACATGCTTTCCGGGAAGGGTGTTCCGCTTTCCCAGTGCTGTCCCAGTAGATCAGTAGAGACAGTGTTCTTAACCCATAGACGAATGGTTTAACCCGTTCAGGTTTAGCTGGAAATAAATATATAAAAGCAGTAGAGCTTAATTTTTGTACAGGCTTGAAAATGAGAGGAGACAGAAAATATCTCAAACTAGAAAAGTGTTTTTCTTGAAGAAGGCACATAAACGACAAATAGAGGAGTGCAGGTCACTATATCTGTGTGTCCTGAGTGAGTATGGGCAATTTGGTGGCTGTAGGTTGAACGAAGCTGTAATGTTTATGTGTGTCTAAAAATGTATGGGACCCTATGGGAGGAACGAAGGATGAGTAAACGACTAATAGACTAGTATAGATTAATGTTTGGGGACCCACCTTAAAAGAGTATATGCAGTTTGGAGGCTATAGGTTAATAAAACCATGAGGTTTGAGAGTGACTGAAAATAAATAGAACTCTATGGGGAAAAAGAGGGATAAAAAACGACAAACAGACGAGTGTGGTTCAAAACTACACTATAGTCAGGTAGGTGACGGTATGTTACAGTTTACCTGTACACTGGTAGGTGAAGGTATGTTACAGTTTACCTGTACACAGGTAGGTGAAGGTAGTGTTACAGTTTATCTGTACACAGGTAGGTGAAGGTAGTGTTACAGTTTATCTGTACACAGGTAGGTGAAGGTAGTGTTACAGTTTACCTGTACACAGGTAGGTGAAGGCAGTGTTACAGTTTATCTGTACACAGGTAGGTGAAGGTAATGTTACAGTTTACCTGTACACGGGTAGGTGAAGGCAGTGTTACAGTTTACCTGTACACGGGTAGGTGAAGGTAGTGTTACAGTTTACCTGTACACAGGTAGGTGAAGGTAGTGTTACAGTTTACCTGTACACAGGTAGGTGAAGGTAGTGTTACAGTTTATCTGTACACAGGTAGGTGAAGGTAATGTTACAGTTTACCTGTACACGGGTAGGTGAAGGTAGTGTTACAGTTTACCTGTACACAGGTAGGTGAAGGTAGTGTTACAGTTTACCTGTACACAGGTAGGTGAAGGTAGTGTTACAGTTTACCTGTACACAGGTAGGTGAAGGGAGTGTTACAGTTTACCCAGGGACTCTTATTGGTATGGTGTTAGGTGGTTACCTAGGTAGGGAATAGAACCCCAGCCTACAGCATGGAGGGCAGCAGTGTAACCCACTACACTACACCAACCAACAAAACTAAATATAGTGAATTTTGTTCTAATTAGCCTGCACAGAAATATCTCCTGAATAATAAAGAACTGGTATCTGACATTTTGCAAACCTTAACTATTCACACTACATACTGTACTTTGTATCTATGACCTTCTCTAGTCTACATAGATAAATATGTAACCCTGTTTTCCCCCCCAGATGCTTTATTTACATATTGGAACAAGGCCTCTCCCTCTGAGCTGATGGACTTCTTCACTCTAATAGAGTAAGGGCGCCCCGCTTTCAGGGCGGAGTTACATCAGAGCTGTAATATACTTTTTAATTTGAGCTCTACCTCATCTCTTTTCTGTTCTCTGTCCTGTAGAGTGTGTCTTCATCAGTTTAGGTATATGGGGAAGAGGTTTATTGCCAGGTAAGAATGCTTTGCATCACAGCTTGTACTTTACATTGTATTGTATTTCAATCCACATGTTTAAACATGTTCATTTAGCCCATAGAAACTACTGCATTCTCCACACACACACACACACACAGATGTTGATGCGGAGAGCTTCCCCTGCTGTAATACTTTGCTCTGAATGATCCTGTCCCTCTTTATGTGGTTGTGTGTTCTTGGCTGAAACGCTGACGAGAGCGCGGTTAGTCAGTTCTAGCATCCTGGCCTCCCTGCACGGGGTAAGAGCTGTGTGCTGACAAATGGCTGAGTACTAACAGCATGCTGTTTCACCCTCACATATCTAACGCTGGTGTATGACTCAGCAGCAGATGCTGGGCGTGTTTGAGTGTGTGTGTGTGTGTGTGTGGGGAAGTGTGCTTGTGTCATTGTGTATTTGTGCTGTGAGCTGCTTACTCACCTTTCCACTGTTTCCATTAACTTCTGCAGTTGCTTTCATTTTCCAAGCATGAACAGCTTGTCCGTATCCTTTCACTGTTGTGTTTTGCTGTAACTACCAAACTAGCCACACTTAGACCTGTGTGTGTCGTGGTGTCTTGTAGTGGTGGGATTGGTGGGCATCCTCATACTGTTAATGACTGAGCTTTTGCCTCTGTGTGAGATGACATGCCATTTGCTGTATGACTTACTGATGTTCATTTCCACGTATAATGTTTTAGCAGTACATCTATTAATAACACCCCTGTAGTCCATTCATAGCAAGTAATAGAGCCCGACTGATATATCGCTTGGCTGATGATATTGGCTGATAATGGACCGATAATTGTATCTTTTTTTAGTCACAGCTAAGCCTCTAATTTGGGGGAGCCAGAAAAAAAGCCAGAAAAAAAATCACGATTCGTGAATGAATGATGACAGCAGATCTAATTAAACCGGCTTAAATTAATATGTGAGATAAAGAATTAAAAATGTTGCATGTGCCTTCAAACTTAAACTTAAAACCTAATGAATAAAGAGTACATTTTGCTTATGAAAATGAAAAAAACATGATCTAATTGTGATTAGTTTCAATAACCCCCCTTAATTAATGTAGCACTACACTGATAGAACAACTATGTTTCATAAAAAAGCTTTAGTACAAGTTTAAATCAAAGCTGACGAAAGTAAATACACACAATCTGAGACTATAATACTCAGAAGTGGAAACAGGAATAAGAGAGAATTCTAATATGATTAGGAAATTACAAATTAAGAAATAAGCGAGGACATGTCTTCACACTGCATGGCAAAATGCCTTTTTGTGATTGGTTCAGAGATTATAGCAGTTGCTTACCCCCAGCGCTGGGCCTGTACAGCTAGTTTAAACTTGGGATTTCTCAACTATAAGATGAAAAGCTCCTATAAAGCCCTTTTTTTAAGCTGAGTAAGTCAAAATCACAGTTAAAATACCATGTAACATACATTCAAACCAAATGTCACGCATAAAGAAAAGATTTGATAACACAAAACTTTCTATGAACTAATGAAAAAAAGAGTAAACATGTAACATAAACTGAAAAGATATGAGTATAGCCCTTTCACCAGTAGTACCGTCACTAATATACTGTTGCTGTCCAGAGAAAAGCAAGTCTCCATTTTATGTGTTTTTTAGTTTTCATGTAATTCAAACTCTACAGTTGTCCTTTGCATTGTGTCAAAGTTTAAAAGTTGACTGGACCAATGAAAATGCTTCAAAACTGCTTTGAACAAAATATCTTTCCATTATCTTACATAGAAAGGAAAGAGATTTTTTGGCCACTGCTGTAAAGTTTGTATTGTAGAGATACTTTCTTTGGACAGTGGCAATATAAACACATAGTACACTGTGATATGATGGGTTTTAACCCGGTCCAGTATATTTACTGCATAATAACATCTGCCAACAGTGAAATAGTGTAGTGTATTTATCAGTATCGGCAACAATTTTGCCAATTAAGCTTCTATACCTAAATATTAACTTGAGGATTTAATGCTTTTGTGGTCGTTCGCCAGTCTTTATAAAATCTGCATTAACATTTAGTAAATATTTAGTAAACATTTAGTAAAAATAATTTATATATATATATATATATATATATATATATATATATATATATATATATATAAGTCAGCAAGCCATCAACTGCTGATGCTTCAGATACTAAACTAACCTAGAATGTTGTTCTCCCTTTTATACTCACTTATTAGTAGAATGTTTTTCAGCTGTGCATCACAATTGATCAAGAGTGTCCTAACAACCAATTAGCCCAATAACATCCTTAACTTGGATTGGTGGTCGTACCAGGAGATTTAGACAGAGGACTGAGAATTGTTGATAATAGGACTATATGCAAAATAAGCCTCTATACAAAAATAGACTTTAATACAAACATTTTTATTCTTTAAAAATCATCTGATACACTTACATTAATTGTGAAATGGATAATATTGTTTGTGAATTGCATGAAAATTGCATGAAATGAAATTCTAAAGTGATCCTAAATTAAATTTATTTATATATTTGCTTTTTGAACAGAAATTAAACTAATCTCACCGTTAAGCAAGTACAAAAACTTTACCAGAGCACTGTTTACAGTTTAATTGAAAATAGTAATAAACACTAATATTAACATATGTCATAACTGCAAGCACATTTTTGTGCACTGTAAGACTGAACAGAGTAACAGTGCCACTGATGTGAAGTACATATATATTTGTGCATATATATTTGTAAATTTAACATCAGTAAAACTCTGTCTGGCTCAAACCATTGCAATCATCTTTTTATGACCCTCATTAAATTATATCAGATTTATGGATTATGGGAATTTGTAGCTCCTTAAAATTGGTATCTATCACAGAGTGTTCATATCGGTCGGGCTCTAGCTGGTAGTGAATGATGTCATGGTGTGCTGTGCAAAGCATCATTAGTAAGTAGAGAATATAGATACCGGTGTGATTTCATCTTTTCATCAGCTTGACTGACATTTGACTGAACTCTTCACACGGCTCTGTTTATTCCCAGGAGTCAGGAAGCCATGGGATTTCTGGTTCCAGACAGGAAGTCGTTAACTCTTCCTGTGTCTCGTAACAGAGCGAGCGTCCTGCACACGCGTTTGCACCAGCTTGGCAGCACCGAGAACGCACACACTTTTAACCACAGTAAGACTCAGTTGCATGCACATGTAAACACACAACCTCACATCCTGCAGTGGGAATAGCTGTTATCTGTGATATGCCTGGACAGTAACTATCCAGTAGACGAGAAAGGTCTTGCATTAAAGCTGCACAATATAACTTAAAATAGAATGTTTGATTAAAGCGTTTTATCATGATTCTGTTTTAAACATGTCTTATTAAGATATTGGAAGGAATAAATAATTATTATAATATTGTCTGACTGGATATAGTATATATATATATATATATATATATATATATATATATATATATATATTATATATATATATATATATATATATATATATATATATATATATACACTACCACTTAAAAGTTTGGGATCACAGTGAAATGTTCTTGTTTTAATGGAGTATCTTCTTCCTTAACACAACAATGGACTGACGGGTCTCTAAAGAAAGTTGTTTCTTTCTGGTCATTTTGAGTCGGTCAGCAAGCCATCAACTGCTGATCTTCAGATACTAAACTAACCTAGAATGTTGTTCTCCCTTTTATTCTCACTTATTAGTAGAATGTTTTTTAGCTGTGCATCACAATTGAGTAAGAGTGTCCCAACAACCAATTAGTCCAATAACATCCTTAACTTGGATTGGTGGTCGTACCAGGAGATTTAGACAGAGGACTGAGAATTACTGATAATAGGACTATATGCAAAATAAGCCTCTATACAAAAATAGACTTTAATACAAACATTTTTATTCTTTAAAAATCATCTGATACACTTACATTAATTGTGAAATTGACAGTATTGTTTGTGAATTGCATGAAAATGTCATGAAATAAAATTCTAAAGTGATCCAAAATTAAATTAATTTATATATTTGCTTTTTGAACAGAAATCGAACTAATCTCACCATTAAGCAAGTACAAAAACTTTACCAGAGCACTGTTTACAGTTTAATTGAAAATAGTAATAAACACTAATATTAACATATGCCATAACTGCAAGCACATTTTTGTGCACTGTAAGACTGAACAGAGTAACAGTGCCACTGATGTGAAGTACTACTCTTATGATGCATCTTTGACTGCTAATAGCGCCCCCTTGTGAAGAATCTGTAGCCTGTAAAACGTGAGTTCAATGAAGTGAGTTCAATGAAGTCCTTCAGTCTGAAAACAGCCAGTACTACTGGCTACAAACAGAAATGAACATCTTTTTATTTTCACTATAGGCCAGCAAATATGATTGAACATTAAAGTAATTGCTTAAAGATGCAGTTGAGGCAGGTTTGTTGTAACAGTAGCTGTTACTGCGTCACCTGTTATGCCGTATCACATATTTGGCAAACTTTATAATGCGTTTTACATACAACACTGAAACAGAGAACATTCACAGCGTTTTACAGGCTAGTGTTTCACGATGAAGTAGTGTTTGAGCTCTGTATGTCGGTGTTTTGTTAACTGGCAGTTTAGACAAATGATGAAGTTCCTTGTTCTCTGCAAGGGTGTCTCCACCCAGTCTAATCACATCACTTTGGTGCTGTGAAGCCAGTCTGCCTGTGTAAACAAATTCATAGTTTTGGATCGAAACACATTATACACATTATAAAATAACAGCAGAAAACAGACTGTGAACTATGCAGTGCTGAATCCAGTGCAGTGTTTGTTTCTAAATATATATTCATGGTTTTTAATGGGCTTTATATTATGACCCAGTGATGCACTGGAGCCATATTTAGCATGACTCCTCCCCGAGAAGCATAACAATAAAATTTCAAAATCTGCATTTAGTGCATTAGCATCAACGATTCTTCTGAGTAACTACATCGATTACAGCCTACAGTTTGTTAGCTAGCTTAATGCATCTTCCCTGGATTCCAGAATTTGCAGAACAGCTTACTGGGCCTCTGCTACAGCGCTCGCTGTGCTAACTTTGTCTGCTTTGTTAGACAGTCTGCCATAAACATGTCCCTCCTTGCTGTGCTTGAGCTTGGTCATTGCCCAGCGTTTACATTTCACTGGAAATCGGAGGACCAACAGAATTTTGAGGCCATGCTGTGAGCCGCCACCTCCATTACGACCCACCACTACAGTGCTTTGGTCAATTAAAGCTAAAGGTGCTATCAGTCAGTCAGTCAGCCTACTCTAGCTCCTTCAGGCTAGTCAGAACTGGTGGTGGTGGTGACTCAATTCTAAATTATTATTATATTTTTTATTTTGTATTCTGAATATTTATTATATCTCTATGATTTGTAGCTACTCTCGACTGTGTAAGCTACATTCAGGATAGTTAAATCTCTGCTGTATCACCAACTCTAACTCTGTGTTGATTCAAATAAACTCGAGGAGTTGGTTCCATTGATTCCAACAGCAGAAGTCTGGAGTCGTGCATCACTGGCGAGAGCCCAGCGGCTTCATTTCACACTCCAAGCCCTGGTTGTGGTTTCAGTGCCATAAAAACTGCTGGTCTTTTCACAAATATCACACATTTGAAACCTAATTTGACGTGTGTTATTTATCATTCAGGTTTGGCTGATTGGTTAATAACACATTTGTCTGTGGTGTGACGTACAATACACATTTATCACTGCTTTACACTGTTTTTATCATAGAAACTTAAGTAGATGGAAATGTGATTCATTCAACGTGAGCCCTAGTTCACACTTACAGAACAAACGTAGAGATATAGACGTATGCATGGATCCTGAACCCAAAGAGGTTTCCAAGCCTTGACAATCATCCAAGTCACTGTGTACATGTGTGTGTTTCCAGTTTCAAAAAGATTTCAAATGTTCTGGGGATCTGGGTAGAGTATGGTAAGCTTTATAGCCATCATATGTTTTTTCCGTATGTTCAGTGTTCACCCACTCAAGTCTAATTTGAAGCTGTCATCTTGAAATATTCTTTAAGTGGTGCCAAACCTAAAGAACAACACAGCATATTGAAAATCTTACTCCAGTCTTTTGTTTCTCCTCCAGCGTATGGCCATGGCGATGCAGACACCTGTCTGTTAGAGGGCAACATCTCCACCGAAGTCTGTCTGACTGTGCTTGACACCCTCAGCATCTTCATCATGGGCTTTAAGGTACTGGCATGAATACACTGCTGTGATTTAAGGATGCAGTTCTTATTAGGCAAGTTTAAATTCTAGTTTCAATGTACAAATCATCATCATCTGATTAGAGATCTGAAGAGATTTTATTCCAAGCAATTCTGGGGTTTTCTTTTTTATTATAATGATTTCTACACAATATAAAGAAATGCCAGGTTAAAAGACATATAAAAAAATGAACACAGAAAAAATGAAGATTGCATGAACTATGTTTGTATGCTACACCTATATATAAACTATAGGGGCCCTTTAAAGCTACAGTCTCACACTCAACTAGTTATGAGTATGGGCTTTCAAATATAGGCACAGTTTTATGTATGCTTGTTAGAGCTGGGCGATATGGCCTTTAAAAAAATCTATTTTTTCCTACAAAAAACCTGATTTTAGATTTTATTTGATTTTTTTCCTACTGAAAATCAAGATGACAGAAATAGTTCAAAACAAGTTTTACCTTTATTTTGTTTGCATTTAAATTTAAAATTTAAAGTGCAACTCAAAACAAGCCATTCTTATCATATGGGTTCGGAAGCGGGCATGAATACACTGCTGTGATTTAAGGTGTAGTTCCTATTAGGCAAGTTTAAATTTTAGTTTCAATGATCACATCATCATCATCTGATTATGTTGATCAGATCTAATAGCCCTGCACAGTGTTTCTATTTTCAAGTTAGATGTTCTCTTTACAGGCTTATTTTCTACACCGTATACAACGATTTGGAATCACGGTGCTCATCATTTCAGGCATTTTAAGATATAAAGAAAGAAAACACAGCATCATGTACTAAAATTTGCTTAGTAGGTAATCTATGGGTTAGAACTGAGACAGGAGAGGTGACAGAATTGTGTGAGAGTTTTTATGTATCCAAAACCCAAATACTGCTTTTAATGACCATTTTTAAATCTGCCTTTAAGACTATGGGTGTGTCTCAAACCCTAGTGAGTGTGTAAGTAGGCTGTCTAGGTAGCAGCTGTGTGAGTATCAGTGTTCTCTCCTAATCTCTCCTCATAAAACAGATTACTGAGACGCTCTAGTTAGAGAAAGACTGCGTCACGGCTTGTTTCCGCCCACTGCAGCACGGGAAAATTACCAGCCGGCATCCAAAACAATAGCCCGAGGCTTAAAAATCCACTAGCGTAAATGCTAATGTCTCGAGTATAAAACCGCTAAATGGTGAAGGACTCGTTACAGAGTTGATAATAAAATACTGTTTTGTGTGATTATATGACCAGAAACACATTAAAACTCCAGAGAGAATCAAAATAACTCACATTTTAAAACCACTTCACTGCTCGTAGATTTGCCTGTGTTGCATCATGGGATTGTCTTAGCGGCTGAGGAAGCGTTCAATGCTTTCTTAAAATCAGGTCTAAATAAGGTTTCTCAGTAGACAGCATGTTTAAGGTATGTAAGAATTGGGACAGTCTACATGTCCGGAGCGCATACTATAACGTAAAATGCTGCCTATGTAGGAGCTCACTAGGTTTTGAGACACACCCCATTATATATCTGTTCTGAAAGGTTGTGTGCAGTCTCTCTTCTGATTGGCTGTGCTGTATTGAGCCTCATTCAAAGTGCAGTCTAAGCTAATATTTACAATTAGAGCTGGGCAATATCACAATCTTTATTGTTGTCTTGATAAACGTTGTCTCACAGTATGTCACAATGTGCTTTACTAAATATGTATTGTGGATATCATAAATGATATCATGAAGGACACCGACCAACAGCGTGTTTTATTACAAAGAAAGAATCAAGACTTGCATTTAATTGGATCTGGAGCAGCACAGGATGTAAAATGTTGAATACAATTAAATATAATTGTTCATAGTTTTAAAAAATAATGAATGTAATATATAATAAATTTCTTTGAATAGGCAAATGATAATAATTTATGTAGAAATAACAGCTTTGTTTCTCTGTATCATCTCTGTCTGAAGAAAAATGTATATCTCCAGAGTAGTAGTTTTACATGGGGAGGCCAAAAAATTCTTTCAGTGGAAGTCAATCTGAAGAGATTTTATTCCAAGCAATTCTGGGGTTTTCTTTTTTATTATAATGATTTCTACACAATATAAAGAACTGACAGGTTAAAAGACATAGAAAAAATGAAGATACATATTTTTTTTTGGACACTGATGATATGGATTGCATGAACTGTTTGTTCAAACTGTTTGAACTGTTTGAATGTTTGTATGCTACACCTATATATAAACTATAGGGGCCCTTTAAAGCCACAGTCTCACACTCAACTAGTTATGAGTATGGGCTTTCAAATATAGGCACAGTTTTATGTATGCTTGTTAGAGCTGGGCGATATGGCCTTTAAAAAAATATATTTTTTCCTACAAAAAATCTGATTTTAGATTTTATTCGATTTTTTTCCTACTGAAAATCAAACTACAGATGACAGAAATAGTTCAAAACAAGTTTTTCCGTTATTTTGTTTGCATTTAAAATTTCCCCTTTGAGTTTAAAGCGCAACTCAAAACAAGAAATTCTTATCATATGGGTTCAGAAGCGTGTCAGAGACGATTGCTTGCTGTATTCTGAGTGGTGTGCTGGCGGAGCGGCTGTTTTCATTCCACTGGGGGCAGCACTTCTCCCACTCCGCTGCATGCTTCCGTTTAAGGTGTTGGAATAAAGTTGTCGTGGTGATTCTTTTGGAACAAACCCTACAACGAGGGCTTGTTTGGTCTGTGTCAAAAGTGAAAACTGAGAGAAAAACGATTTTCATAATTAATCGATAAAATCGATTTATCGGCCAGCTCTAATGCTTGTACACGGTTTTGGGGACAGTTTCTTTTTTTATTTGACACAGTCATTTATTAATGTCAACACAGTTAATATTAGTTTCACCTCAGCTTTTCATTTCAAGTTTTCATGCCAGTGAACCTATAACAACCTCCTGTGCACTTTCTGAAACCTCTCTTCGTAGACTCAGCTGTGCGCCGACTTGGGCCACAACCCACTGATGAAGAAAGTGTTTCAGGTGCATCTGTGCTTCCTGCAGATCCCTCAGTCAGAAACGGCTCTCAAGCACGTCTTCACTTCTTTACGCACTTTCATATACAAGGTAACGAAGCTCCTTGCAAGCTGTGGGGTTGTGACACTATCTGACTTCAGATATATTTAATTATTTATTTATTTATTTATTTTTATCTACCTTTTTTTATTATAACAATTATGACAGATAGCATACTAAACTGGCTTTGGTTTTTTTTAACTCTTTGATGCACAAGCTAAGTAAACCCCTTCTGATGCACAACATGGGTTAAACTTGACCCGTATTCATTTCCTATGTTGCTGTATGTACTGCTGAGCATCTCTTTGGTAAATCTATTAAAATCAGTTTATTTTATTATTTAATGTTTCAAGTATTGATTAAAATTCTTGTTTTTGATCTTAAATAATTTTTTTCATTATTATTTATTTACTTCATCAACAAAAATAGTGTTTGTAAATATGTTCCTGCAAACGTTTACAAATGTCAGTAGTTCCAAACAAATTTTATAGTGAACACTAAAGGGTTAATTCTGAACCATGTTGTATGTTAGAAGGCAGTGATACAAAAAATATTTTTATTAACAAAGTAAAAAATGATATAACTGAAATCAGGATTTGTGATCATCTTTCTCTTTTTTTCCTCTTTTTTTCTCTCTCTCTCTCTTTCTCTCTCTCTTTCTCTGTCTCTCTTTCTCTTTCTTTCTCTGTTTCTCTCTGTTTCTCTCTCTCTATCTCTGTCTCTCTTTCTCTTTCTTTCTCTGTTTCTCTCTGTTTCTCTCTCTCTATCTCTTTCTTTCTCTGTCTATCTCTCTTTCTCTCTCTGTTTCTCTCTGTTTCTCTCTCTTTCTTTCTCTGTCTATCTCTCTTTCTCTCTCTGTTTCTCTCTGTTTCTCTCTCTTTCTTTCTCTGTCTATCTCTCTCTCTCTCTCTCTCTCTCTCTCTCTCTCTCTCTCTCTCTCTCTCTCTCTCTCTCTCTCTCTCCCCCCCCCCCCCTAGTTCCCCTGTACGTTTTTTGATGGACGTGCGGACATGTGCGCCTGCCTGTGTTATGAGATCCTGAAGTGCTGTAATTCTAAACTGAGCTCCATCCGCAGCGATGCGGCCCACCTGCTCTACTTCCTCATGAAGAGTAACTTTGATTACACCGGCAGGAAGTCCTTCGTCCGCACTCACCTTCAGGCAAGAGACAGAAAGACAGATTAACAGGAGAGACAGATAAGAAGAGAAAATAATCATTGAAGACTATTTTGGACCTTGAACTTCGTTATCTTGATTCAGTTATCAAACGTATGGCTTATTATTCAGTAACAGTTATATTTTATAGGCAGTTTCCTGTTATTAGTGTAATAGTTGTGGTGCAACACACGGGCCTGAGAGTTTAAGGAGTTCTAAGGTTACATTTAAAGAGACATGTAGGTTCAAATCAATGACTATATAGAGTTTTAAGCTTTTAAGTTTTAATTGATGATTATTATATTGAGCTGTTATCGTTTTCCCTCTAGGTGGTGATTGCGGTCAGTCAGCTGATAGCTGACGTCATTGGTATTGGTGGTACACGGTTCCAACAGTCTCTGTCCATCATCAACAACTGTGCTAACAGTGACAAGACTGTGAAGGTGAACGCAGAGACAGCCCGAGGGGCTCCAGTCATTATGACCCTTTGTTTATTTTCTCTGAATTGTTGTAAATGACATACAATGTATTGGGGCTGGGTATCGCCACTGATTTCCTGGATCAATTCGATCCCGATTCATAAGGTTCTGATTCAATTCGATTCAATTCAAAATCGATTCATTTAGGGATATTTCAGTTACAATATTATGTTTTGTTTGAACATAAAAAGAGATTTTCAGAGAACTAATGTGGTAAATGTACAAGGAACACTCAACCTACCTTTACTAAAAACATTTATTTAAACATATAAACAGTGTTTATATGGGGAGGCTGAAATGCTAATTTTAAAGGTCGATCTCGGGTTTATACGAATCGATATCGGATTATTCAAATGAAGATCGATTTTTTTAAACACACCTACAATGTGCATTCCGCTTTATCTGCTCAGATTATAAAACATTGTACTTCATTAATAAATCAATATAAACAACTCGGAGTCAGAGTGGTTTGATGTGAAATGCTCTGTTCACACTGGTGGTGATAGGAACCAGACATCTAAAACATCTACTGCCTCTAAAAGCACCTTCACAGAAACGTTCCATGAAATGATGTTGCCTACACTCCCTGCCTGATTCCGATTCCAAGGCACCCAAAAAAGAATTCTCTCACCCCTATTTCTCTTTCTGTATCGTCCCCTCAGCACACTGCCTTCCCCTCAGATGTGAAGGATTTAACCAAGAGGATCAGGACAGTACTGATGGCCACAGAGCAGATGAAGGAACACGAGAAGGACCCTGAGATGCTGGTGGATCTGCAGTACAGCCTGGCCAAGTCCTACACCAGCACACCTGAACTGCGCAAGACCTGGCTTGACAGCATGGCCAAAATCCACGTGAAGAATGGAGACCTGTCAGAGGTCAGCGTGGGCTATACTACAGTCACACACACTGGGGTTCATCTGAATGTATATTTGAATGTACTGTTGAATATTTATTATAAACTATAGCCTCTGTTAAAAGTGTATGTTTACAGATGGGTCCACTGAATGATCAGGAAAGCCAGGGCTTCATGACACTCGTTGTTTAGGGTTTTGGCTTAGCAGATCCTGCCCTATCCCTAAGCCTTGAAGATACCGATCTGGTCTGACAGGTCGAGGCTGGTTGACCTATTGACAGCCTGGACTTACATACAGTGTGTTTGCTAGTTTGAAGTTAGACCATGTTCAGACCAGACCAAGGTGTGAGAGCTCTCAGAACGTGCCAAGGTATCAGAAAGAATAAAAGCTTATACTCTGAACTGGTCTCCCTCTTCATTCTGGTGGAAAACAAAGAAGTTACAACAGTACATTTAAATATATATGTAAATATATATAAATATATATATGTTCTTAATATATATATTCTTAAGCACTTAGCACCATCCAGCCATCTGTGCCCCACATTGTATATATATACACTACTGCTCAAAAGTTTAGGATCACTTTAGAATTTCATTTGATGCAATTTTCATGCAATTCACAAACAATATTGTCCATTTCACAATTAATGTAAGAGTATCAGATGATTTTAATGAATAAAAATGTTTGTATTAAAGCCTATTTTTGTATAGAGGCTTATTTTACATATAGTCCTATTATCAGTAATTCTCAGTCCTCTGTCTAAATCTCCTGGTACGGCCGCCAATCCAAGTTAAGGATGTTATTGGACTAATTGGTTGTTAGGACACTCTTGATCAATTGTGATGCACAGCTGAAAAACATTCTACTAATAAGTGAGTATAAAAGGGAGAACAACATTCTAGGTTAGTTTAGTATCTGAAGATCAGCAGTTGATGGCTTGCTGACCGACTCAAAATGACCAGAAAGAAACAACTTTCTTTAGAGACCCGTCAGTCCATTGTTGTGTTAAGGAAGAAGATACTCCATTAAAACAAGAACATTTCACTGTGATCCCAAACTTTTGAGCGGTAGTGTATAGACTAATAGACTCATGGCTTGACAGCTTCTTGTTTAATATGTTTTTGATCTGGCACGCTCAGTGCTGTTAACACTTATGTTGTTAGCAACAAGGTACACTCAGGCTTACAAAACTAGAATGAAAACGTCATGTGGGTTTTTCCAGACTAAAAAGATTCAACACTAAATAATTTGGCACCAATTTAAGGCTTTAACTGACAGAAAAATCTTGTTTTTGTTTTGTTTTACATTGTTTTTACTCTCTCTCTTCTGCAGGCAGCAATGTGCTATGTGCATGTGGCAGCCCTGGTGGCAGAATACCTAAAGAGAAAAGGTGAGACCAGAGGACCACAGGAGGGCGCTGTACATACACACAAATGTGTAATTGGACAACCTTACACATGATCTATGCACATAATGTCACACAGACACTTTTCAAGTTTCACAACTTGTATGTGTATGTGCAGATATTTATTAATATTTTAAGAGAGTTCAGATATAAAAGTCAGAGACCACCCTTCATTTATTTAATTTCCAGTCAAAGTGGCACTACAAGTTATTGATTTGGTAAGATATATTGCTGAGGACATTAGATGTAAAATAATATGCTTGCATTGTAATATGGGAATACGTTTTAAATTCTATTCAATTCTTATAGAATACACAGACAACAATGCATGACCCCTTAAACCATCACCGGTAAACTGGTAAACAGTGATTAATGCTTTCATCTTTAAGATAGAGGAGAGCATCAAGCTCCACTCTCACTTCAGACTTAAAAAAGCAAACAAAGAAACAACTGGTGCTCTCAAGAAATGGACTGACCACCCCAGACCTCATCATCACTGAGAGGGTTTGGGATTACTGGTCTTGTGAGCAATCAGCGTTCTAAAGCTGAACTTGAGCTGTGGATAAACATCACCGCAGATTTTATAAAAAACTAAAGGAAGGTAAAGAGTGGACACGCTAAATACTGAACATGTATGATTAGTTGCTTAGACTTCCTTGTGAATTTTCTTAAATATAATTTTTTGCTTCTTAAATCATTCATTCATTTCCATTTATTTCAATGGAAGGATGGTCTTTAACTAGTACACTAGTACATGTTCAGATGCGGCTCAGGAAAAAAAATCAGGAAATTCATAAAAGAATATTACAATTTCTGTAAAGATTTCTGTAAAAAATTCTGTAAATAATTTTGTAAAATTCTGTAAAAAATTTCTGTAAAAAACACTTTACCAATTCACATTAAACCAATCTGAATTTGACTTTATAATTTAATTTAGTCATCAAATATAGGCATTTTATTTAGTTTTGTTATAAGGTGTTGATTTTGGGAAATATATGTTTCCTTTGGGAACTATTTTGCCATACAGTGCCATACATGTACAGAACAGAACTCAACTAGCCACATTAGCCACACTTAAGGCCATGACTGCTCCACAACTGTACCTCTCTACCATAAATTCTAAGCCAAAAACATATGTCAAGATTTCATATAACAATACCTGAGGCATCACGCAGCAAATTATTAACCAATTCAAGTAAAACCTTCAAGTAAATTAGAAGCTAAACACTTCAGACGTCTGGTTCCTATCACCACCACTGTGAACAGTTCTGATGTGGTCGATTTCTTTAGAACCTCTATGAATGATTAAATACTTTTTAATTATTTAATTATACAGGACATTTTCATAAAGCAGTGTAATTGCCTTTTAAGTACTAAGTACACTTAAACCTCATAGTACGTCCAGTCTGTATGAGTATAAACACTGAACAATGTTCAGCTTAATTTTCTTTCTGATACACTTTTAGTCTAATACATGTCAGATGAATTACCGGTCACAAAGCAGTGCAGACGCTGTCAACAGTGAAACATATTAAAACACAAAAGAAAGAATCAGTAACTAAATATTAGTGGCCAGAAAAACCATATATATGTACATGAGTAGAAATAAAAGTATTATGAATTGAAAATAAACAGGAAAACTATTGTAGCAGGTGGTGACTACTCAACTGTGTCTATAAACGTGTACAAGGGTCGTTTCCATATAGCAGTGCAGAGTTCTAGGAATTCCTCTGATAAGACCTCGGATTTAAACATTAAACATCTGATTGCAGTGATGAAACACGCCATGACGCTAACTTATGCACGTTAAGCAATATAACAAGGTCGCACAGCTGTGGGGTCTTAAATAACATCTGCGAGAGGGTCTTGTGTGTCGTTTCATGTTTTTTTGTTTGTCTGTAAGCGTGCAGTCAGGTTGAGAAGGGCTGCAGGGTGTTTACTCTTATGCCCATATCATCTGATGTTCCATTACAGACAGTGGAGCTTTGAGCTGGTCTTTTTAACTCCAAACTGAAAGTGAGTGCGAGCTGCTGGACGTGTTCATGACTGCTAACGACATTAATACAGAATGCTGTTTAGGCAGCCAATCAGCAGGATAGATTTTGAACCAAGGCTCTTTTTTTGTGCTCACTGATTCTAAGACTGGCTATTCAGGGATTAATGTGGAATTGCTTGACACTCAGTGTGAAATTATTTAAAGTAACCATAAATACTAATTTTATTTGAGATCTATATAAAATAATATATATATATATATATATATATATATATATATATATATATATATATATATATATATATATATATAACGTATGTTTTAGTGTCCCCATGAGCTTATAAACCGCAACATGAAACTCCCTTTTCTATAAGGGTCAGAGAAAATATACACAGCTTTGTCATAACATCAGTCTCAACATCAGCAATATAAAAAAAAAAAGAGGAAAAAAAAATACACATTTATTTATTTTTAGTATATATTAATATTTAATATTACGAATAAATAAATGAATCTATATATATATATATATATATATATATATATATATATATATTTCTTTCTTTCTTTATTTATTTATTTATTTATTTATTTGTTTGTTTGTTTTTTAGTTTAGTTTTTGTTTTTTTGTTTTCTACATCGTTTGAACATGCCAATGGTCGTTTGTATTATGTGAAAATTTCTTGATAAATGGACCAATAGAAATGCTTCAAAATAGCTTGGAAAATATTCTGGTTCCATTGACTTACATTGAAAGTAAAGTATGTTTTTGGTCTCTCCTGTTCGCTCATTTCCGTTGTCATAATTTATTTTAATTTCATCCCAAAAACTGTTAGGACACAAACTAATATCAGCAAAAACATGTTACAGGACACAAGTGTTGTCAACTGGACACTGAAGTAGCAGCTTTATGACAGCTGCGGTTTATTGGAGTGGAATGTCTTTAGCAGTGTTTATGTCCGTTATCAGGAAGAACGTATGTAATTGCTATGTAGCCTTAGTGTTAAAGTCTTTCAGCCCTGTGCAGTGAAAGTGTTTCCAGTGCTTTACAAAAGTTCTTCCAAATCTCAGCCAATCGAATTATCCATGTCGTAACAACTGGTTGTCTATCATCACTGCTCCAGGAATGTTCCGTCAGGGCTGCTCGGCGTTCCGGGTCATCACTCCAAACATCGACGAGGAGGCGGCCATGATGGAGGACGTTGGCATGCAGGACGTGCACTTTAATGAGGTCGGCTGCACCCATGACCCCTACAACCGCAGACCACAATAAATCTCTCAGTCGACCTGAAACCAACCCCTCTGAAATTAAACGATTAGAATCTTATAGGAAATGTTCCCTGCAGGTGCTTATCTTATCAGGACGAGTGTCGATAGCCCTTAATCATGTGCGTCAGTGATGAAGAACAGCACAGACAGGAGTTTTGTAGTTTTACATGTTGTAGATAATGTAACAAGTAGCCTTGACATTTATCTTATCTTAGCAATAAATTAGTCCACCCATTTTTATTTCTATTACAAAGTAATAGAGTCATAGTTATTTTTTACAAACTAATAATGTAGAAGTAAATTAGTCTGTGGTAAACATCATATTTACCATATACTCCTGGGAGAGATATTTCTTATACTCCGTCATGCACGTTCGGATCATCATGCATCTGACGAGCTGTACTGTTTGTCACATGATCTGTGGTTATTGACGCTGGGCTCGCTAGGTTGAGCTGCACAACTGGAGGAAAGTCTTCAGAGCCTTCTGTTATTAATACTGCTTTTAATCGTACAGCCTTTGACAGAGAAACTCCACTGGATGTGGAAGCGGATTGGATAGGGAACAGTACTGCAGTAGTGCAAAATTCTTCCGACTATACCTTTTTTAATAAGTCAATAATTATACAGTGTATTTAATTATTATTTAAGTCTGGGTGATTTCTTAATCTGGTAAATGTAGCGTCGATTGAAATGATTAAATAGATGGAATATCTTAGTAGCTCACGATATTTAATATGCAAGTTATTTAATTTGTTTGCATATTGATACGTTTGTAAAAATTCGCAAGACTCAGAGGTAAAGGTAAGATCCATAAGCAGGCTGTTTATTGAGAACCACAGTGAAATGCAATGAGCGGAGTACTGGGCAGAGCGGAGGGGCGATAGCCAGGAAACCAGAGGGGCCTGATGAAGATATCCAGGTGGGCAAGTTGAGCAGAGTAGAAGGTCATTACAGCGATGGGTCATTACCCGAGCTCAGGATGGAGATTCCAGGCATTGGTTCCCTGTAAGAGCAGTGGTTAGAGCTCGGTGTGGCCCGACTTGGCTTGGAGTAGCGCGTCTGGGTATACCTTGACTTAGGTGGTATGGGTAGAGGACCGATGACTTGACCGGTGCTACTACACTAAATACATAAAAAATTAAATAAAATAAAGAAAATAAATAGATAAAAGGACACCATTGTTAGAAGTGTTGTCAGTAGTGCAGTATGTAATGTTCCAGAGGGTGCTGTTTGGGACACAGCCTTACTGTTTTACATTAATGTTAGTCTTGTCTAGTCAGGAAACCTCAACATACATTTATTTATCATTTTATTTCAGCATCATGCCACCAAAGGAAATATTGTTTTGGATATATATGTATGTAATCCAGACGTTGCATGTATAATTTAAAGGTTTTCTGACAGCAGTAGCATGTAATGTGGAGTATCTAGTTTAGTTCATAAAGTGGTCTTTAATTTGATGTATCTAATAATAAACAGACGTACAGATAATGTTATATTTTGTTTATTTATTTGTAATTTACTTTAATTCCACAAATGTTGTTCTACGTCAGTATACATACAGTGATTTACTACCTTACCTACAGTGGAATCAGCTTATAGGTAATATTTTAGGGGATGGAGTGGGCTTTGATTCATATTAGCAAATGTGTCCCCCCAATGTCAAACCCACTCCTACGCCTTTGCTATATAGATATTGTCATAATGCCCATCCCTACTTCTGATTTTTCTTATGTAACTGACATCTGTTGTGTTTAGGAAGTACTAATGGAGCTGTTAGAGGAGTGTGCTAATGGTTTATGGAAGGCTGAACGCTACGAGCTCATCTCTGACATCTACAGGCTCATTATCCCCATCTACGAACAACGGCGGGACTTTGAGGTACACATCAGTTCATGCTTTTCTTTTGTAGTGAATATCAATTGCACCCCAGTAATGTACCGTCTGTTATTTATCTTACCCATGTGTAGAAACTGGCTCATCTGTATGACACGTTACACCGGGCCTACACAAAAGTCATGGAAGTGATGCACTCTGGGAAGCGCCTGCTTGGCACCTTCTTCAGAGTGGCCTTCTTTGGCCAGGTATGGCGTTTTACAGTCTGACACATTCACACAGAGATTAAAGTGTCTGTTTATTAACAGGTTTTGATGACAGTCCTGTGCAATAAAAGGTTATACGTTCTGAACAATGAATAATTACTCCAATAAATACATAGCGTTCTTATTAGGCCCACTAAAAAGACGCTCATATTATTAGTTTTGGTGCTGTGGCTTGCATGTTGGCCGCTAAAGGCTTGCATGTGGTGTAAAACGTGTGTAAGACTGCGTTCAGACTGCAGGTGAAAGTTTTTTTAGTGGTTTGGTTGCTCACGTTATCTTAGTAATGTGAGCTGTATCTGACATCAGTCTAAACAGATCACGCTCTTGTACTGACCCGCATAGGCAAAAGAACCAGTACACCCAGCGTCGCTTAAAACTCTATATTCAACAAACTAACCAGAACAGACTAATCATTTCTAACAATAGGTAGGAGCCCAGAAGAAAGTGAGATACTTTTAATCCTTAATATGATTTTAAAAGGTAAAAGATAACAATTCAGTTAAATAAACAGTTGTTGGTGTAGGCCCCTTACTTGGTCCAGGTCTTGGAGCATCAGGACCCTCACTGATCCTGCAGAATCGAGACAGTGGTGGTGCAGAACAGGGAGGGCAGCATCAACTACTGAAAGCAGCAGAATAGATATGCAACTCAGGTCATTCTAAAGACTGGTGTGGGTCAGCGATTGGTCAGGAATAGAGAATGAATGAGTGTCAGAGCTTTAGAGTTTTCTTGGCAGAGCACTGAGAGACGCTGAGCTTGGTGCGGCCGGGTAGAGTTGGCTTGGAGTAGCGTGTCTGGGTATACCTTGACTTGGGTGGTCTGGATAGAGGACCGATGACTTAACCGTAGAGAAACTGCAAACTGCTACTACACTAAATACGTAAAAAATAAAATATAAAAAATAAAATAAATAAATGCATAAATTAAAGAACACCATGGTGTAGGTCAGCGATTGGTCAGGAATAGAGAATGAATGAGTGTCAGAGCTTTAGAGTCTTCTTGGCAGAACTTTTATCTGAAGTTAACAGAGAGATGCAAACTCAGGGCCCCAAATTATTGATCCACCTAATAAATATAAGGTCAGAGATGATAGCTCATCTGTTGCTGCACAGTTTGTGATGTTCGTCATCAATCAGAACATCTTAATCAGTGGTCGCAGGACGCTTCTGGCTGGATAGTTTTGGTTGGTGGACTATTCTTAGTCCAGCAGTGACACTGAAGTGTTTCAAAACTCCAGCAGCACTGCTGTGTCTGATCCACTCACACTAGCACACCACCAGTGTCACTGCAGTACTGAGAATGACCCACCACCCATGTGATACCTGCTCTCTGGTGGTCCTGTGAGGTTCTTGACTACTAAAGAACAGTGTAACAAAGTATACAGTCTGTAAGTGTAGAACTACAGAATGCACCTACACTAATGCTCAAAAGTTTACTTTAGAATTTAAATTTTCATGCAATTCACAAACGATATTGTCCATTTCACAATTAATGTAAGTGTATCAGATGATTTTAAAGAATAAAAATGTTTGTATTAAAGCCTATTTTTGTATAGAGGCTTATTTTGCATATAGTCCTATTATCAGTAATTCTCAGTCCTCTGTCTGAATCTCCTGGTACGGCCACCAATCCAATTTAAGGATGTTATTGGACTAATTGGTTGTTAGGACACTCTTGCTCAATTGTGATGCACAGCTGAAAAACATTCTACTAATAAGTGAGTATAAAAGGGAGAACAACATTCTAGGTTAGTTTAGTATCTGAAGCATCAGCAGTTGATGGCTTGCTGACCGACTCAACATGACCAGAAAGAAACAACTTTCTTTAGAGACCCGTCAGTCCATTGTTGTGTTAAGGAAGAAGACACTCCATTAAAAATTGTTTGTGAATTGCATGAAATGAAATTCTAAAGTGATCCTAAACTTTCGAGTGGTAGCGGATAAGAAAAAAATATATGTATTTTTTGGTGGCATAGTGCTAAAATTTTTAATATAATTTTTAATTTAATTTATTTAATTTATTATATTTTATTATTTACTCATTTAGTGTAGTAGCAGTCTGCAGTTTGGGACGTGGCCAGAGAGTAATGTAACTATGTTTCAGAGTACTTTCTGACTAAAGTTGATATAAACGTTAGCTAACCCAAACCCTCCTAGTCTGTTACCATAACAACACATTATCCAAAAGCCATTTTATTACAGTATATATGGTCATCGTTGCTATTCATTGCTCTCATCACTGACCTCGCGTTTAAAGCTGGCGTGAGCTACCTGATGCTCCAATGAGGCGAGAGCTCGGCTCAGTGAAGCTGCTGACAGCAGCATATTTCTGAACAGGCATCTCAACACAAGCCTTAATATACAAGTCTTTTTAAACAGTTTCCACTTTTCTGTGGTTTTAATTTTTGGGTGGGACAAATCTACCTGTTTCTGATATTGGGTGGGACATGTCCCCCCCCACCCCCGCCAGTTCCTACGCCAATGTTTTTCCCTGTTCATAAACTATCAATAGAACACGTCTGTGTCAGATATAAGAAGAAGGTCAGGCTTGTGTTACCTGCAGTGTGAATGTAGTCTGAATGCTTTCCTCTGTGATGTGTGGATTTGGGTTAATCAGATCTTCTCTGCTCTCTCTTCTTCCCTAAGGCTGCGGTAAGTGGTGCTACAAAATGCATTGTGTGTGTGTGTGTGTGTGTGTGTGTGTGTGCGACCCCTGTCTTACTAACTCCTCTTCAACCCAGATTCCGCTCATGAGTCATTAGCAAACCTCTACAGCATGCTTCATTCCAAAGAGAAGAGAGAATACCTTCTCTTTGCGCAGACGCCTTTCACTCATCATCAAAGATTCAGAAAGGTGTTTCATCTGCTTCTAACGCTCTCGTTTGTGCTCTCATTTAAAAATGGAAACGCTCTTACTGGTGACCGTCGTTAAAAAGTGCTAACACTTTAGCGAGCCCCTTTAGCGTGTGCTCTGGCCATTAGGCCTACAAAGCGAGTGATGGGTTTACGACCGTGGAACCACTCTGCTAGTGTCAGGCGATGAGATTGTAAGGGTTAAGCGCTGCTAAGTGCTCTGCTTTACTCCCCAGTGTTAGTGCTTCTGAAAGCTTGCAGTAATACATGTTTACTGGCAGCTTTAGAAGTGGACAGTATAAAAGATGACGAGGAGGAAGCTCCAGAAAGGTAACCTAAAGCGCACATCAAGCCATAAATTGGTCTAATCAGATGTGCTTCTTCCTGTAATACAAACATAATACGAACATCTGTTTGGGGAGCTTGAGCACTGGAGCTGCTGTAAAGTATTTCTGACTTCCGTTTCGCTGTTGGTTCTTCATCTGTTGACCTTTCGGTGTCCTCCGAAAACTTTCTTTGGTAGCAACTGTTGGTAGGTTGGACAAGCTAGACTGAAAGTTTATGTATAATATAATAATATTTTATAATATAATATAAAAATTGGAGCACACAACACAAAATATTATTCAGATATAAAAAAAGCAACAGTCAGCTTCTGAGTAGGCAGATAGACTAGTTGTATGAACAGGTTGTTTTTGTTTTAATCCAGATCAGAAATTATTAATAATAATAAAAACAATATATAGAAATCAACAAAGCAGAAGGATCCACATTTACTGAACAGTAAAGGCAGAGGAAAAACAAAAACTATGGGTGTGTCTCTAAACCTAGTGAGTGTCTAAGTAGGCTGTCTAGGTAGCAGCTGTGTAAGTAGCAGCGTTCTCTCCTCATCTCTCCTCATAAAACAGATTACTGAGACGCTCTAGTTAGAGAGAGACTGCAGCACGGCTTGTTCCCCCCACTGCAGCACACGGCCGGTGGTTTAGCTGGTTGCTAAGTTACCCGCTGGCATCCAAAACAATAGCCCGAGGATTAAAAATCCGCTAGCGTAAATGCTAATGTCTCAAGTATAAATCTGCTAAATGGTGAAGGACTCGTTACAGAGTTGATAATAAAAAACTGTTTTGTGTGATTATATGACCAGAAACACATTAAAACTCCAGAGAGAATCAAAATAACTCACATTTTAAAACCACTTCACTGCTCGTAGATTAGCCTGTGTTGCATCATGGGATTGTCTTAGCGGCTGAAGAAGCGTTCGATGTTTCTTTAAAATCAGGTCTAAATAAGGTTCCTCAGTAGACAGCATGTTTAAGGTATATAAGAATTGGGACAGTCTACATGTCGGGAGCGCATACTATGAGGTAAAATGCTGCCTATGTAGGAGCTCAGTAGGTTTTGAGACACACACTATATCTACACAAACACACACACACAGGGAACAGCAGAGTTTACAGTTCACACATTGGTGAGATAGATGATGAGGGGTGGAGGACAGAATATGTTGTGTTGAATTTCCTTTATTAAATGCTACAGACTGGATTTCTTTGTTGCAGCTAATCTCGCCTGATCAAAGTTTCTGTTAGTGTGAATAGTTAAGGAAGAATGGCCTGGGCTTGATTACCCAGCCAGATTTTTTTTATATTCCCCTCGTGTCTGTATAGGTTTCCTCCAGTGCCTTCTCAGCTGTTAAGTATGGGAGTGTGAATCGATAATGATTTGGACTTCTGTTACAGCCAGTGGCACAGGGCACATTTCACTGGTGGAGGGAAGAACTGATTCAATGAATTCTAGAAGCACACGTCACACCATCTCTGAAAAAGCTGACGATGAAAAGAGGATGGCTACAACAGGATAATGATCCTAAACACACCTTCAAATCCACCTCAAGAAGTATATGGTTATGGTTAAGGTTTTGCCATAGCCCCACCAGTACCCTGACCAAAAAATCTTTAAAAAGTCTGTGGATAGAGCTTAAAACCTACAGTGCGTGCCAGACAGCCCAAGAAGCTTTCTTCAAAAATGGATTAAGAAGAACTGAACTGGCTACAAAAAGTGTTTACAAGCTGTGATACTTGCCAAAGTTGGTGTTACTAAGTACTGATATAGACATTTTTTGAAACTTTTGCTTTAGGCTCTTTTCACTTTTTCTTATATTAAAACAATGGGATGAAATAATGGGAATACAAAGGTAGTCTTGCTTAAAATATTTAAGGAATGTCTTATTTATGCCTTTTGGAAAAATGTTGGGGTTTCCTTTTTGGTGGTCTTTTATTTGGAACTATTTACAATATCAGGAGATTTTACTACCCAAAATTTTGCCACTGTATATGAATATATAAATAAATATCATTTAATATATAATGCAACAAATGCAACTGAATAGTAGAAACAGTATACAGTAGTAGAAACAGTATCTCATCAGTATACGTGGAATCTTTGCCAACATTCTGTATAGTTTGTCCGACGTGGCTACAGTTGCTATGAATGAATGCATATCTGGGCAGAGCATCAGGAAGTCAACTAGTACGTCAGTGAGGCTTTGCCATTTTCATGTGTGTTTTGTTGTTTTCTTTCATTCTTAAAGATGAATTCCACCACTTTTCTACAGCATTCAGTTGTTGAGATGTAAACAAAGTCATTCAGAGTAGTTTAATTTGGATGTCATAATATTTTGCAATAATAGTAAAGGGAACCAGATGGCTGAAGAGCCAACATCAAAGAAACCTAAAAGAAAGCTATTACACCTTTTTCTTTACACCTGATGTCTGAGACATTGCTTTAGAATAGATTTGAGATAGTTTGTTAGATCCTAAATACATGGTGTAACATAAAATACTCACACTATTGCCACAGTATGTATTATATACCAATTTATTATAGGTTCAGTGTTTGTTTTGGAGAGGTTATATTATTTATATCAGGACTCTTCGCTCCTGTTACACCAAAACACTGTGGCCTTGTTTACGTCTCAAGACTTTAATTATGTAGAAACTTGAGTCTGTGGTGGAATGCATGCACAGTGTGGCTGAACACATGTTAATTGGTTGTGTTTAGGGCTTCTTTGAAGATGAAGATGGAAAGGAGTACATCTATAAGGAGCCCAAATTTACTCCTCTGTCTGAGATCTCACAACGCCTGCTCAAACTCTATTCCGACAAGTTCGGCCAGGAGAACGTCAAAATGATCCAAGACTCTGGACGGGTGAGCATGAAAGCATGAAGAATACACATTCGTCATAATAACACTCACGAGGACGCATATGCTGTCAGTTAGTGTAGACGGACATTTATCTCCAATTAGTGCACATGCATTAACATATCCCTCAATAAACCATACACAATATAAGAAATTTTTTCATAGCTTTCATCACAGGTAAAGAGTGTTAAACACCTTTGTTTACAAGAGTACACACCTGTGTTTACTGTGTTAGTACAAACATAGTACAAAGGCAACATATCAAATGTAGAAACAGAGTAATATTATTGGTTTTTGAAGCTGTTTTAGAGAGTGCGCGTGCAAATAGTGCAACAGTTTTAAGAATGATGTTTCATAACGTAAAGAAAGAAATGAAAAACTTGGAAATGATCATCATCCACAGCTCTTAACACCATAAATAAATTCAGAGAATCCAAAGAAATCTCTGAATGTAAGGCACAAGGTCAAAAACCAATATGGCCGTGATCCTCAGACCCTCAGATGCTGCTGCATTAAAAAAAACTGCATGGGCTTTTCATTTTCCAGTACTACCGTCTGTAAACACAGTTCATCACTATTTCACAAAGACAAGTTAAAATTTTACAATGCACAGAAAATCCACGTTTAAGTACATTCAGAAGCGCCGCCGCCTTCTCTGGGCCTAAGCTCGTTGGAGATGGACTGAGGCGAAATGGGAAAGTGTCCTGTGTTCCAAACAGTCAAAGTTTGAAATTGTTTTTGAAGAGCGTGGACTTTGTGGAAATGGTCATCTGGCTTGTTATCAGCTCACAGTCAAAAAGCCAGCGAGCATCAGTGCTGGTGTGGTGGGGGTGCATTAGTGCACATGGCAGGACAATACAAAACAAGTGAGAAGTTGGTCCGAGTTCTGTTCTGGGTTGTGCGTTGGACTCAGTGGAGGTAGTTGGGGAGAAGAGGATGTTGACCAAGCTGCCATCCATAATGGAGAACATCTCTCACCCACTACAAGACACAGTCACAGCTCTGGCCAGGACCTTCAGTGACAAGCTCCTCCAGCTGCGGTGTGTTAAGGAGAGATACCACAGCTCTTTTCTCCCTATTGCAGTTAGGCTCTACAACTGGCACCTCCCCAAGCAGAGCATCAGAGAGTCACTACTGTAGCACACTGTATGGACCCATTTCTCTCTCTCTCTCTCTCTCTCTCTCTCTCTCTCTCTCTCTCTCTCTCTCTATATATATATATATATATATATATATATATATATATATATATATATATATATATATATATATATATAAAGTGTGGCCTAATTATTGTGCAATATTTGCTGCTGCATCTCATCACCTGAATACATCTCATATTCTGACTGCCAACATCACTATAACTCATACACTCTTTGACTACCTATATAATATTATCAGTATTTGGATGGCTACCAAGATATATATATATATATATATCTGTATATGTATATATATATACATGTTATTAAACATTTAAACTTGTATAGTTTCTTATTGTGTTTTTATCTAACAATAGAGATTTATTTATTTTCTGTAATGTTTTATTTCTCCTCCTGTATTCTGAATTACTTGCATTTTAGTCAACCTCTAGGCCTGTATCTGTTCTGCTGCTATTCTCCTGCTGCACCGATGCAGATTTTCCTATGTGGGATAATAAAAGGCTATCTTATCTTATCTAATCTTATCTTATGGATGACTGGCATATGTGTAAAAACACATAAATACTAAAAAATATATATATATATAAAGTAGACCACAAACTGTTGAGCAGCTGAAATTTGATATTTCATTGATATCAAGTTAGATTTTTCCCCACAGTTCCCAAACACAGGGTGCTGCTGATAGAAGAGGTGATGAACATTAAACATGTGGTAAACATAAACACGTCCCAACTTTTTTTTTAAACGTGTTGCTTTCATCAAATTCAAAATGGGCAAATATTTTCTAAAAACAATAAAAAATCTCAGTTTTAATTAAATATAAATAAAGTTTGCACCTGTATTAGAAAGCATTTGCACATCATTCGTTTTGTTTTGATTTGGAATTGTATTTGTGCATGTTTCTCCACCCACTGTAATAGATGACTGGTAGTATCTTTTATCCTACCCAGGTTAACCCCAAAGACCTGGAGGCTAAATTTGCCTACATCCAGGTGACGCACGTGACTCCCTACCTGGAGGAGAAAGAGCTGGAAGAGAGACGCACCGATTTTGAGAGGAGCCACAACATCCGGCGCTTCGTCTTTGAAACGCCCTTCACTGTATCGGGCAAGAGGCATGGCGGCGTGGACGAGCAATGCAAACGCAGGACGGTGCTCACCAGTGAGTGGACGTTGTGTCTGATGTTTAAACAGTTATTCTTCAGCTGGTTTGCTGTATAAATAGAAGTTCCAGAACATCTACTGGAGAATTGAGACCCATCCAGTCCCTCCATGGCATCCAGTCAGTGAATGTTATTATGAAGTTTAGTTGAAAGTGTTTAGGTGTAGCAGGTATACCACTTTATGCACTTCATGCAGGTCTGATTTTGTTATCAATTTTGATAATCCTCTGCACCTACGTGTTGAGGCGGTCTGTGGTTTTTAGATAAAGCTGTCTGTGGTCATGTTAAGTGACGAAACCTCCCAGACTCTTTTGCAATAGTCTAGAAGTTTTGAACGTCTGCCACTTGGGACTGAGCCTTTCTTCTTGATGGACACTGGCCATTTCAGTCCCATTGTCAGGTACCAAGATTTATGATAGCAAGAAGGTGGTTGCGGCTTAATACTTAACTCAGAACAGCTGGTGCTATATTACAATCATTAGAGCAGAGGTCACTAATAGGCGGGCCGCGGTCCGGGTTCGGACCCAGATGTTGTCCAATGTGGCCCCAAAGTAATAAAATATTGAGAAGGATTTAATTTCAATAGTGTTTATTTTGAGCGGCTGATCTTTTCTAGTCTTTACGGTATACGTACATTGCTGCACAGTAAACTTACCCACCAATCGCGTGCGTTGTAATCTCCAAAGGCACTCCTCAGCCAATCAGATCTGGAGTGCAGCGAGCACACAGGCAAAGTACGAAGCATGAAGCAGCAGTCGGATAATAAAGCGAGAAAGACCTTTGTTTACTGTATTAGTACAAACATAGTACAAAGACAACATACACACCTGTTGGAACATCTCACAGCTGTTTTAGAGAGTGCCCGTGCAAATAGTGCAACAATTTTAAGAATGATGTTTCATAATTTAAAGAACGAAATGAAGAACTTGGAAATGATCACCATCCACAGCTCTTAACACCATAAATAAATTCAGAGAATCCAAAGAAATCTCTGAATGTAAGGCACAAGGTCAAAAACCAATATGGTCGTGATCCTCAGACCCTCAGATGCTGCTGCATTAAAAACAGACCCGGTTCTGAAGTTAAATCACTGCATGGGCCGTCAAGAAAACTGACTGTTTAACCAGAAATGGACCGAAACTTGCTCACTTTCTGAGAATACCGCTCTGTAAAACCAACATGTCAATCTGTGAAACTGAGTTAACAAAAAGATGCACGTTTTATTTACTGTTTCTATAAATAAACACTTAAATGCACTTTTTTCAAAAGCATTCTGTTTTTTTTTACGTAGCTCTTGTTTTCACTTGAAGTGAGGAAAAAAAAATATTAGAAGTTTATAAATAACTCATTCAGTTCAGTATTTAAACAGTAAATATACTGAAATATACTGAACGGTATGTGTGATGTGTTGGTGTTTCAGTAGCTGATGGTAGAAGATGCTGATACTAGACTACTTCAGTAAACAGGATACACCACTGAATCAGAATACACGTTAGAAATGATGAACGTACTGAACTCTAATTAAATACATTAGTGTATTAGAGTGACTTCATGCTGTTTCTAGGGTTAGGGTTAGGGTTAGAATATGAAGTAGTTGAATTTAGACGTGTGAAAGACCTCTACACTGTCCTGGTATAGCTAGTCTTTTCCTAGTCAGACGCCCTTCATGCTGACAAATCACATTTTTGCCAGATTTCTTGATGAACCCAACGTCCCTGAACCTTTGCCCAGTTATCAACTTTGCTGATTCCTGATACTTAATCAAAGCCTCAGTCCCTGGCAGGGCTCCAACAGTTATGTGACCTGCCTGCATTCCCAGCGAGGCTCAGATAAAATTGCAGAACAAGGCCGAGTGTTCCTGAAAGAGTGCTCTGATTAAAACAAATACATTTCAGTCCATACTGTCTTGATCCTGAGAGTGTTTCCTGTGGAGATGTGTTACTGTACATGCGTTTAATATCCAATTAAAAATTACACCTGAGTCTCAACAACTGTAGAACACCTAGTGCTTGAAATACAGCTTCCATTATTTTCAGGAGACTTGCCTTCAGTTTGCAGGCATTCATCTTGGAATAAGAGTGCAACAGAATTTATTATTTTTAAGTTTATCAGATGGTGATAGTTTTGTTTTCACTAATTGTATTGCTTATGTTTTCCTTTTTAATGCTAAGGGTTTATCTTATATCTGCTGAAACATGAGTAATTTTCACTTAATATATATAAATATATATTTATCAGAAAATATACATACAATAATGCTCAAATATATACAAATATACAGTTAGTACATTATACTGATCTGCTTTGTCTATCTCTGTTTATGTCCTGTCTCCCAGCCACTCACTGTTTTCCATACGTGAAGAAGCGAATAGCAGTCATGTATCAGCACCATACAGACCTGAGTCCTATCGAGGTGGCTATAGATGAAATGAGCAGTAAAGTAGCAGAGCTCAAAGCGCTCTGTGCAGCAACAGAGGTCGACATGATCCGTCTGCAGCTCAAGCTGCAGGGCAGCATCAGCGTACAGGTTTGTAATTTACTTACAAGCACACGTGTACACACCCGACATTCAAACCTTTGAATAAAGCCTGAAACGGAATTCTCTTTCACCAGGTCAATGCTGGACCGCTTGCCTATGCGAGAGCGTTCCTTGATGATGCTTGCGCCAAGAAATACCCTGACAACAAAGTCAAACAGCTCAAAGAGGTCTTCAGGTACACGTCTAAAAGATGGTTTCCTTTTTTAAAGCAGTGAAGCAGAACTTTGGTAGATGTCTTGATTATATAAAAAAAAATACAAAAAAGATTTCAAACTCATTAAAATAGTCCTTACTGAGTGAAGTAGTTAATTTTCTTAGCTAAGCGGACAACCTGTTTCTTTTTTTTTATTGAGGTTAAAGTTAGTTATGTGTAGATACTTTCTGTTAAAAAAATTTAAAAAGCATGTTTTTTTCCTTCTTCTGTAATGTTACAGTCCCTTCATGAATAATTGGCAATTCATAAAGAGGAAAAAGGGTTATAGGAAATTCACACTGTGGTGAAATAGTTTAATCTCACACTGAAAAAAGAGACAAACTCAACCTTTAATTAAAGTAAAAAAAAAATTGAAGCAGAACCATTTGCCGTAGTTATAGTCACACAAAAAATAGAAATTCTTAGAAACCAATTGTAATAGAATAATTTTGTCCATTTATTTTTAACTCTTGGGCGGCACAGTGGTGTAGTGGTTAGTATGGTGGTGTAGTGGTTAGTATGGTGGTGTAGTGGTTAGTATGGTGGTGTAGTGGTTAGTATGGTGGTGTAGTGGTCAGTATGGTGGTGTAGTGGTTAGTACGGTGGTGTAGAGGTTAGTATGGTGGTGTAGTGGTTAGTATGGTGGTGTAGTGGTCAGCACGGTGGTGCAGTGGTTAGTATGGTGGTGTAGTCGTTAGTATGGTGGTGTAGTGGTTAGTATGGTGGTGTAGTAGTTAGTATGGTGGTGTAGTGGTTAGTATGGTGGTGTAGTAGTTAGTATGGTGGTGTAGTGGTTAGTATGGTGGTGTAGTGGTTAGTATGGTGGTGTAGTGGTTAGTATGGTGGTGTAGTGGTTAGTATGGTGGTGTAGTGGTTAGTAAGGTGGTGTAGTGGTTAGTATGGTGGTGTAGTGGTTAGTATGGTGGTGTAGTGGTTAGATTGGTGGTGTAGTCGTTGGTATGGTGGTGTAGTGGTCAGCACGGTGGTGTAGTGGTTAGTATGGTGGTGTAATGGTCAGCACTGTCGCCTCACAGTAAGATGATCCGGGTTGGATTCCCGGTCCGGGTGGTTCTGTATGGAGTGTGTATGTTCTCCGGGTACTCCGGTTTCCTCCCACAGTCCAAACACATGCATGATAGGTTGATCCTCACTCTAAATTGCCCGTAGGTGTGAGTGTGTGTGGGAGTATTGGCCATGTGATGGACTGGTGAACTGTCCATGGTGTACCCCACCTTCGCCCGATGACACTGGGATCAGCTCCAGCCACCCCCGTGACCCTGACTAGCGGGATTAAGAGGCAGACGATGAATGGATGGATATTTAACTCTTTTAAATTGATCAGAGATCATATATACATCCATCCATCTGCATTATCCCGCTAGTCAGGGTCATCCTAGTGTCATCGGGCGAAGGTGGGGTACACCATGGATAGGTCGCCATTCCATCGCATGGTCAACACACACTCACACACACACACACTCACTCACTCACACCTATGGGCAATTTAGAGTGACCTGTGGGAGGAAACCAGAGTACCCGGAGGAAACCCACTCAAGCACAAGGAGAACATGCACACTCCACACAGAACCACCCGGACCGGGAATCCAACCCAGATTGTTTGCTATGAGGCGACAGTGCTAACCACTACACCAGCGTGCCACCATATATATATATATATATATATATATAAATATATATATATATATATATATATATATATATATATATATATATATATATATATATATATATATATACACACATACAGATGTCTAAAATTCATTTTTGAGAACACACAACTGAACGACTATAAAATAGCTACTGGTCTGAAAATGCCAGTATCTACAGTCAGGCCAGTAATCAAACAGTTCTGATCCACTGGAACTGTAACAAACTTGCTTGGAGGAGAACCAAAGTTTATTTTGCCTCGTACACGGGGAGGAGGATCGTACGAGAGGTAAAAAGTCCCCATGGATTATTTTTTCTGTTGGTGAGTTACAGAAAAAAAGTATCATCTTGGGGTCACCAGGTCTTCAAAGCTAACATCAGACAGCACCACAATGGAAGGTGTGCCAGGAAAAAAGTCTCCCCTGTCATCTAAACACAAACGTTAACACCTGAGGTTTACTTAATGCTACAGATAGGTTTGGCCTAAAACGAAGGATGACCACACTGAGAAGAACCTGAAGGCTGGTAATAAAACAGTGGAGCGTCTGTGATGTTGTGGGCTGTTTTTCCTCCAAAAGCACTGGGAGCTTAATAATGGCTTACTGAACACATTATCAAGCCTCTGCCACAGGCATCTCAGTCCCCTGATCTAAACCCCAGAGAAAACCTGTCTGCTGGGCTAAAGAGGAGAGTGCACTGGACAATCTGGAGAGACTCTGTAAAGAGAAATGGTCTCAGAGTCCCTGCTCTGTATTCTCCAATGTTCAGAGGAGAAGATTGAGTGCTGTTTTATTGGACCAGGGAGGTTGTACAAAGTATAAATTCAGTTATTTCAATAATTGTGTCCCTGTTCTTTTGAATAATTATCACTTTATGAAGTATTCTTATTTAATCAGAATAAGTTTACTACAGTTTAAAGTTTCATTGGGATTCAACTAGTGTGAGATTATATATATATATATATATATATATATATATATATATATATATATATATATATATATATATATACACACAGTTCATATATATATACACACACACAGCTCTTGTCTTAACCCAACCTAAACATGCTCATTTGTGTGTTTGTCTGCAGGCAGTTCGTGGAGGCATGCGGTCAGGCCCTGGGCGTGAACGAGAGGCTGATAAAGGAGGATCAGCAAGAGTACCATGATGAGATGAAGGCTAGTTACAGAGACCTGGCCAGAGAACTATCACTCATCATGCATGAGCAGGTACACAGCTATACACATATACAGCATGCATTCAGTGTCTGTGGCCTGACTGAAACCATAGAAACTAATGGGTGCCTATAGAAAGTGGCTTTATTAATAATAGATATGTTATTAATAATAGAAGCTTTTTGCACCAGCTTCGTTTTCATTTATTTCTAAGTACCTTTTAAACCCTACGCCTCATGCGTGCACTTCGTAGGCAGTTCTGTGCCCAGCATTAGTCAGATCCTTATTCCAGATACATTGTGAGAACATCTTGTGCTCGCATCAAATACAGTGGTCTCTATTCCTGTTCCTTGAGAGCTACAATTACAGATTGCCATCACCCTTTCCATGGCCCTGATAGGCTGAATCAGATGTATTAGAGTTAAGTGAGGGGTGGGACAGCTTATTGGATAAAGGTACAAACTAAACTCTGCATCTCTCCATCATTCGGGTTGGAGGCCACTGGTTTATATTGCACCTGTTTACCTGGACAGATAGTGTTTAGGTGTGTGGATACTCACTGACCTTTGCTCTCTTCTCCTTTTTGGCTGGCCTGTGCAGATTGGATGGTAACAACCTTAATTTTTGTTCCTTTTGAAAGTGTACACTGTGTGCTGTACGAGTTTGGAACTCATCTTCCCGTCTCCTCCTCAGATATCCACAGTTGAAAACGGAACGAAGAGCTCCCTCTCTGATTCGCTGCACATCTTTAATGCAATTAGCGGCACACCCAGTGGCTCCGCCCTCCACAGCCTACCCAGCTCCGCCTCTTCCATGTGATGTTTGACCCCAGCCTTAAAACTCTGACCTTTCTTGTAGCTAGGGAGGGAAACAGAGGCGTGGAATCAGAAGAAGTACATATGCCACTGAGGACGACAGAGCTCAACACATGAGGATTAACTTCCTATTCGCATCCTAAACCTGATGCGGCCTCTGGATTCAGAGCATTGATTCTGACTAGCTTTAGTAGCAGAAGTCTACACAGCCATGAGACAAAATTAAGGTCTTATATGAAGTCGTTTATCATGTTTTCTCTCTTTTTTTGACATAAGCTTGGATATCTCCAGCTGAAACCTCCAGACGAAAGTAGAATTGTTCAATACAGAGCGAATACTCACAGTCCATAGTTTGTACTGAGTAGATTTGGGTCTTGGTAAACATTGAATCTTGTTTTATGTTCTCCCATTTTCTTTTCTCGTCACTGCAGCAGTCTACCAGCAGGACCAACCAAAGAGACAATGCAGCTGTCTCAGAAACCCAATGTTCTCCATTGTTCTCCAGCTAATAGATTACTGAATTACTCTGGTATGAACACTTCTGCCAAACTTCACCAGCTCTGTACAGGCATAAGAAAGTGGCATACGGACTGAAAGTCAACAATCAACCTGCTTATGACACAGTTACAGTGTGCTGTGAGCTGTGACTCATTATTTCTTTTCTTTCTTCACATAACCGCATATATGCTTGCTACCGTGTGAAGAATGACCAAGCATTAGCAGGGGGCATTAACTGTAGTGGCCTACTCTACATCCTGAATGAAGTGTCCCCAGACCCAACCAAACCATTGTTCCCCCAGTAGACCTAAGCTATTTCATAGAGTCTTGGCGTTTAGCTTCACATGCTTGAAGTCTTGCTGAAAATTTTAGCCTGGACGCTTCTTTCTGCACCAGTTAGCGTCCATCTCAACAGCCATCCATACCAGCAGCAGGTAGCGAGCTGGGTCTGTCTTGTTGGGATGTGTTTATTGTTTCCAGTAGAAAGGATTTCAAGTGATGGAGGAAGTGCTATTATGATCTGTTCTCTCTAAATTAGGAGTGCAATATATGTCTTACCTTATGTGCTTTTCTTATTTCGTTAATGATCTCTTGCCAAAGATGAACGGCGAGCTGTGGAGCACATGGATAAAGGCAACCGCATTAGGATTTTTATACCCTTGTCCTGTTTGTTTATTGTTCATGTAAATTGTTTTGTATCAGGGAAATTTGGGGGTATTTTTATTTAACGCAGTGTCAGAGTTCTGAATTTGTGTATGTAATATATTAATGTCCTTAAAGTCTTCTCTTTTTAATTAAATAAAATTATTGTCCTACATGCTGCTTATTAACTAACTGATTTGAGTGCAGCTTCAAAGTGCAGCCAATCGAAATGTCAATCTTTCAGAGTCTTTCTGGACATTTACCACCTTCTATTTCTTGATCTCTTTTCTCGTCCTTGACTTAGAACATGCACCATGTAGCCAAAAGTATTCACTCTACATCCAAATCATTGAATTCAGGTGTTCCAAGCACTTCCACGGCCACACGTGTATAAAACCAAGCACCTAAATATTAGTGAAAGAGTGGGTCGCTCTCAGGAGCTCAGTGAACTCCAGCGTGGTACCGTGATAAGACACCACCTGTGTAACAAGTCTAGTCATGAAGTTTCCTCACTACTAAATATTCCACAGTCGACCGTCAATGGTGTTATAACAAGTGGAAGCGATTGGGAACGATAGCCAGCCAGAGCGGTTTTAGTGGACGCCGAGGTCACCAACTTTCTGCAGAGTCTATCACTACAGACCTCCAAACTTCATGTGGTCTTCAGATCAGCTCAAGAACAGAGCGTAGAGAGCTTCATGGAATGGGTCTTCCTCCAGGAGAAGAAGGAAGAGCCATCTAGAGCTTTGAGGGTCATGCGACTCAGTGCTGCCTGTTTTGAGTTTGTGCTGAAAGAGAGTTGCTGACTCCACTCCCCCATCCCTCACATGCCCCCAACGATGGCAAACAAATCCTGCCACTTCCCACATAAACACACAAGCCCACCGGTTCTCCTGGCTACTGCTTTAGTTTAGGCTTGGTGTATAAGGATTCTATCATGGAGCCAGGAGTCGCCACCACCCAAGATTGGAGTGTGAGTGTTCAGACTTTTTAAAACAGCATATATTCATTAGAGGAATATTTAACTAGTGTGAATAAAGCAAGCTGGCAGGCTGTAGCTGCTTCAGGACAATGAATAAACAGTAGAAATATTGTTTTTGCTGACAGTATATGATTGATTGGCGTATTCGAGGACTGTTCTGATCATATATTGATTAATGCCTAGCTATAATATACACTAAAAGTCTAAATAATAAATAATAGTGTTTCGATCGTAAACCAAACTCACAATCTGTTTTAGAATATTACTACTGTATTTGTGGACTATTACTAGTGCTATGAGCCCACCCTTCATTTGTTTAATTTCCAGTCAAAACAGCTTTTAAATAAAAGTTATTAAGATTTTTGGGTCAAAAGATGTAGCAAAACGAATATATCTAACAGAGAATCAAGCAGATGATTCAACAACTAAACATGACCTACTTTCTCCTCAGTGTTTAGTCTCCACTCAGTAGAATATTCTATAAAGGCTTCTTGGTCTTCGTGTTCTTTTCAGGAAACTTGCTTTCAGATTTTCCAGGAATCCACAGAGATATTTTTCCAAACATCTCCAAAGTCTCAGAAATTGCTTTTTCTGGTTCTCATGACTCAAGTTATCAATCAGTCATGCTCAGTGATGGTAAGGGGAGAACTCTGGTGTGGGATGTCCACTGTCCTCAGAACACCAGCCACCTGATTTGCAGATTATCTTCTGCTGCATCTCCGTTTCTCAGTGAGGGCTTTTTAACATGCTATGACTCCCATTTTTTAATTACAGTTTAAACTCCAGATTTGTAGACATAAACATAAACCTTCCTACTTTCTATCTAATCTCCTCATAATTATCTGAAAGCCTAGTTTAGCTGAAAACGGAGGGAGTATTTTTGCACAGGGTTTTAAAATCGAACTTTTTTTCTGAATTTAATCTTGCGCATAGATCTGTAGACACTATCGTCCTGCGGGATTGTGGGTAGCAGTTGTATTATCTCTAAGGTTTGTAGGGTGAAAACACTTAACGGCTAATACCTGCCATATATCACACAGTCTAACACGGGTGACCCTAATACATAAACCTTGGGGGCATTAATGGAACCCAGTCATATGTGCCAGTTTGTGACCTAATGTGAGTTTTATAATTAGTCCCTAATTTCCATCTTATAACTAATAACTTGAGTCCTCAGACTTGCTTCAGTCCTGCAGTGAACAGGGTTAATGAAGCGTCCTGTCCTCTCAGGATTAGACTCACTGGTTCTGCAACAGCTTATAGATGAATAGAAAGTGAGGAGAGATAAAAGCATTTGCATTTCTACAGTACAGCAGCCTAATCTCTCTCTCCAGGGTTACTGCTGCCTTCAGTTGTGCTGCTGTACAGGTTTGGTTTGAGGTGAGTCTGTAACTGGCTATACGAGCTCTACAATAGATGGACGCAGGTTTATGATGTTCACAGAGAGGATTTCTCTGTGGCCGAGTGTTCTGGTAGGCGGTTTGTATATGGCTTCACTCTCCGTCTGCTCCAGGCAAGTTTATGGCTTCTTATTTTTTTACTGTAGCTCCTCTTCCATTATTAGCCTAATACTGAAAGTGGGTTTCTGAATTTGGTCTTGCTTTAACAGGTAAACTTTGCTTTTCTTCTTGTTTTCCTACACGGGGCCTACACAGTCCCACTGGCTAGAATCGCTTCCATTTGTAATTGTATGATCTGTAGGTTAATGGCCTCTTCACATGTGTTTACAGAGCTGATTATGTGAACCACACCAGGCCAAATCAATGAGAGCATCGAGTTTCATTGCACTGTTCCAGACGTTCTCACTGAGTTCTCTTTTCCCTTACAGAAAATAAGTATACTTAAAGTTCATTTTATTAAGTATACTTTGTGTAGTTACTATACTAATGTCATTGTACTAGTAGTACGCTTGTATATGTACTATTTTAATACTTCTTGGGACTAAATTGGCCCACTTTCTAGTTTTTAAAAGTATACTTTTAAGTACACTTTAAGTGTAAGAGTAGTAAACCAAGTATAAACTAGTTTAGAGCTTTTGTACTGCAACTACACTAAAAGTAAACTTAAGGGTTTACTGTTAGTTTACTAGCTTGTATTTTTTTTAAGTGAACTTAACATAATACATATAATTTACTGCTTATATTATTGTTGTACTTTAAAGTATATGACTAGGTTTAAGAGGTTTTTTCTACTTCAAGTAGAATTTAACAACGTTTACTTACTCAACAGTGGACACACGTAAAATAAACACACTCACACTCAGATTAAGAAACATATTTGTATTTTTATAAATCTTTATAAATCAAATTTTAAATAAATATTGTACTGGATGTGTTTTTCTGCAGAACAAGAATACTTACTTCTACTATCTCAATTAAAAGATTAAGAACAAGTAAAGGCCAAATATACTTAGACTGTTCTATACTTGTCAGTATAACCCAAGTATACTTAAGTATAGCTGTGTTTAGTATATCACTGAGAAGTACATAAGAAGTAAACTGAAAGTATACTCACTTCCTTCTAGTTTAAAAGAAGTAAACTAATGGTACACTTAAATAAACTTCTTTTTTGGAAGGGTTCCTGTACTTCTAATCAGAAATGGCTTAGCAATTATCTGATTAGCTGGATGATGTTGGTTGATACACTCCAGCACCAGTGTTAGGAGCTACTGAACTATTCAGTGCACTCACTGTCTGGTTTCCCAGTAGATACTTTAAGCCCAACACTTAAAGAGAACCCTGGCTGGTAACACTTGCAAGCTTTAATATGGTGTTATGACTCTAAAGGGTTAAGACATGTTGTAAAAATCACAAAAGTATGAGATTTATTAATAAATTACCGCTTTTATTCTAAATATATCACCTACTGATTTCACTACTGAGTATTCAGACATACTAGCCGCGCTCGCCTACTGATTTCACTACTGAGTATTCAGACATACTAGCCGCGCTCACCTACTGATTTCACTACTGAGTATTCAGACATACTAGCCTTGCTCGCCTACTGATTTACTACTGAGTATTCAGACATACTAGCCTTGCTCGCCTACTGATTTCACTACTGAGTATTCAGACATACTAGCCTTGCTCGCCTACTGATTTCACTACTGAGTATTCAGACATACTAGCCTTGCTCGCCTACTGATTTACTACTGAGTATTCAGACATACTAGCCGCGCTCGCCTACTGATTCCACTACTGAGTATTCAGACATACTAGCCTCGCTCGCCTACTGATTTACTACTGAGTATTCAGACATACTAGCCTTGCTCGCCTACTGATTTACTACTGAGTATTCAGACATACTAGCCGCGCTCGCCTACTGATTTCACTACTGAGTATTCAGACGTACTAGCCGCGCTCGCCTACTGATTTCACTACTGAGTATTCAGACATACTAGCCGCGCTCGCCTACTGATTTCACTACAGAGTATTCAGACGTACTAGCCACGCTCGCCTACTGATTTCACTACTGAGTATTCAGACATACTAGCCGCGCTCGCCTACTGATTTACTACTGAGTATTCAGACGTACTAGCCGCGCTCGCCTACTGATTTCACTACTGAGTATTCAGACGTACTAGCCGCGCTCGCCTACTGATTTCACTACTGAGTATTCAGACATACTAGCCGCGCTCGCCTACTGATTTCACTACTGAGTATTCAGACATACTAGCCGCACTCGCCTACTGATTTACTACTGAGTATTCAGACATACTAGCCGCGCTCGCCTACTGATTTCACTACTGAGTATTCAGACGTACTAGCGGCTCTCGCCTACTGATTTCACTACTGAGTATTCAGACGTACTAGCCGCGCTCGCCTACTGATTTCACTACTGAGTATTCAGACGTACTAGCCGCACTCTCTTACTGATTTACTACTGAGTATTCAGACGTACTAGCCGCGCTCGCCTACTGATTTCACTACTGAGTATTCAGACGTACTAGCCGCGCTCGCCTACTGATTTCACTACTGAGTATTCAGACATACTAGCCGCGCTCGCCTACTGATTTCACTACTGAGTATTCAGACATACTAGCCGCGCTCGCCTACTGATTTCACTACTGAGTATTCATACATACTAGCCGCGCTCGTCTACTGATTTCACTACTGAGTATTCAGACATACTAGCCGCGCTCGCCTACTGATTTCACTACTGAGTATTCAGACGTACTAGCCGCGCTCGCCTACTGATTTCACTACTGAGTATTCAGACGTACTAGCCGCGCTCGCCTACTGATTTCACTACTGAGTATTCAGACGTACTAGCCGCGCTCGCCTACTGATTTCACTACTGAGTATTCATACATACTAGCCGCGCTCGCCTACTGATTTCACTACTGAGTATTCAGACATACTAGCCGCGCTCACCTACTGATTTCACTACTGAGTATTCAGATATACTAGCCTTGCTCGCCTACTGATTTACTACTGAGTATTCAGACATACTAGCCTTGCTCGCCTACTGATTTCACTACTGAGTATTCAGACATACTAGCCTTGCTCGCCTACTGATTTCACTACTGAGTATTCAGACATACTAGCCTTGCTCGCCTACTGATTTACTACTGAGTATTCAGACATACTAGCCGCGCTCGCCTACTGATTCCACTACTGAGTATTCAGACATACTAGCCTCGCTCGCCTACTGATTTACTACTGAGTATTCAGACATACTAGCCTTGCTCGCCTACTGATTTACTACTGAGTATTCAGACATACTAGCCGCGCTCGCCTACTGATTTCACTACAGAGTATTCAGACATACTAGCCGCGCTCGCCTACTGATTTCACTACTGAGTATTCAGACGTACTAGCCGCGCTCGCCTACTGATTTCACTACTGAGTATTCAGACATACTAGCCGCGCTCGCCTACTGATTTCACTACAGAGTATTCAGACGTACTAGCCACGCTCGCCTACTGATTTCACTACTGAGTATTCAGACATACTAGCCGCGCTCGCCTACTGATTTACTACTGAGTATTCAGACGTACTAGCCGCGCTCGCCTACTGATTTCACTACTGAGTATTCAGACGTACTAGCCGCGCTCGCCTACTGATTTCACTACTGAGTATTCAGACATACTAGCCGCGCTCGCCTACTGATTTCACTACTGAGTATTCAGACATACTAGCCGCACTCGCCTACTGATTTACTACTGAGTATTCAGACATACTAGCCGCGCTCGCCTACTGATTTCACTACTGAGTATTCAGACGTACTAGCGGCTCTCGCCTACTGATTTCACTACTGAGTATTCAGACGTACTAGCCGCGCTCGCCTACTGATTTCACTACTGAGTATTCAGACGTACTAGCCGCACTCTCTTACTGATTTACTACTGAGTATTCAGACGTACTAGCCGCGCTCGCCTACTGATTTCACTACTGAGTATTCAGACGTACTAGCCGCGCTCGCCTACTGATTTCACTACTGAGTATTCAGACATACTAGCCGCGCTCGCCTACTGATTTCACTACTGAGTATTCAGACATACTAGCCGCGCTCGCCTACTGATTTCACTACTGAGTATTCATACATACTAGCCGCGCTCGTCTACTGATTTCACTACTGAGTATTCAGACATACTAGCCGCGCTCGCCTACTGATTTCACTACTGAGTATTCAGACGTACTAGCCGCGCTCGCCTACTGATTTCACTACTGAGTATTCAGACGTACTAGCCGCGCTCGCCTACTGATTTCACTACTGAGTATTCAGACGTACTAGCCGCGCTCGCCTACTGATTTCACTACTGAGTATTCATACATACTAGCCGCGCTCGTCTACTGATTTCACTACTGAGTATTCAGACATACTAGCCGCGCTCGCCTACTGATTTCACTACTGAGTATTCAGACGTACTAGCCGCGCTCGCCTACTGATTTCACTACTGAGTATTCAGACGTACTAGCCGCGCTCGCCTACTGATTTCACTACTGAGTATTCAGACATACTAGCCGCGCTCACCTACTGATTTACTACTGAGTATTCAGACATACTAGCCGCGCTCGCCTACTGATTTACTACTGAGTATTCAGACATACTAGCCGCGCTCGCCTACTGATTTCACTACTGAGTATTCAGACATACTAGCCTCGCTCGCCTACTGATTTACTACTGAGTATTCAGACATACTAGCCGCGCTCGCCTACTGATTTCACTACTGAGTATTCAGACATACTAGCCGCGCTCGCCTACTGATTTCACTACTGAGTATTCAGACATACTAGCCGCGCTCGCCTACTGATTTACTACTGAGTATTCAGACATACTAGCCTCGCTCGCCTACTGATTTACTACTGAGTATTCAGACATACTAGCCTCGCTCGCCTACTGATTTGCTACTGAGTATTCAGACATACTAGCCGCGCTCGCCTACTGATTTACTACTGAGTATTAAGACATACCTGCCGCGCTCGCCTACTGATTTACTACTGAGTAGTAGACAAGTAAGAGATTTCGGACGCACCTTCTATCTGGCCATCACTACTGGTTACTGCAACCACGACCCGCTGTGCACGTCCGTAGTTACAAAAATGGTGATCTACGTGCAGCAAGATCACCATTATCTTAATGTTTGTATTTTTATTTATTTATTTATTTAGCCAAATACTTTAATAAGGATTAAAGTATTTGCCCATTGTTATTGTAAGGTTTTACAAGTGAGTTATCTTTTAACTAATGTCCTCAGAAGCATCTCCTGAAAAACAGATAACATGTACTTGATGGGTGTTTTGACTGGAAGTTTGAAGGGTGGTCTCTGGCTTCTGCACAGGGCTTAAAACCTGCAGCCGCCTCGGCCCCTTGCGAAAAAACCCATTCGCCGCTGCTTTTTACTGAATCACTTTTAACCAGATCATGATTTAGTGTGTTTCTTAGGACGTTTGTTGTCTGGCCATGCTGAAGCTGATAACTCCCGAGAGCTTTATTATCAGTCTTGTTGTGCTGATTAGTTCTCTGTAGTGTTTTAGCAGTGAGCTGATAAGACAGCAGCATGCGCTGTTTATGGTATTAGCTGGTTATTAAATGAGATTATAAGCACACGTATGTATTGCATAACACTGATGCTGGATAGCTAATCAACCACAGAGTGTTTCCTTAGTTTACATTCTTCAGTGAATGTCTGTGTGTAAGAGAATCTATACATTACTGGGCACTGATGATTATGGTTGTTTTGGCCTTGAACACAGACTTATTATCCGAGACTCCTAAACAAATGAATGAGGTTAAAGGGCAGATGGTTAGAACTTGAGGGCATGTGTGTGTCCATATGAGACGAATCATGTAGACTTCAGTCATAGGTATATACACACACATCAGCCATAACAATAAAATCACCTACTTGAAGCACTTAAACACTCCAGCACCACTTCTGTGTCTGATCCACTCACACCAGCACAACACACACTAGTACCTCGTCACTTCGTCAAAATCTGTTGTGGTCTTCTGGGGGTCCTAAGCATTAAAGAACAGTAAAAGGCTGCAGTCTGTAAGTGTAGAACTATTAAGTGCTCCTATATGGATAGTGGAGCTGATAAAATGGGCAAATGAAGAAACAATGAGGTGGTTTTACTGTTTTATATATATATATATATATATATATATATATATATATATATATATATATATATATATATATATATATATATATATATATTCACTACTCAGGTAGAAGTATAGATACTAGAGTTTAAAAATACTTCTGTAGAAGTTGAAGTAACTCAAGCTTTTTACTCCAGTAAAAGTGTAAAAGTACTGCTTTCAGAACTACTTAAAGTATAAAAGTAAAAGTAATGTAAGGAGAAAGAAATGTCATTAAGGACAAAAGCTTAGGCCACACCACAGGGGTCTATAGAGCACTAGCCCACCTCCCCAAAAACCCCATTCTTCTAAAAGCTATAATGACTATAATGTTATATTAAAATGTTAATGTTGATAAATTTGGGATGCGCTAGGTTTCCTGTTTCAGCTCATATACGACCATTAAACATGAATGTAGTTTAGTACAATGGAAATATATTAAAGAAGCATATCTGTTACTACTGAACATTAACATGTGTTTCATGTAGCAGAAGATATGATGACTAGTTGTCTATAAGTATTATAATGGTGCACAAAGTCAAACTTCAAATCATGTTATCAATAATATTTACTAGAATGTAAATGTAGATGAATGACAACAAGCTGAAATGAAATAGGAAAAGAATTACTCTAGTAAAAATAATTACTCTAGTAAAGTATAAATAATCAAATCTTTAATCATTACTTGACACCTCTGTATATATATATATATATATATATATATATATATATATATATATATATATATATATATATATATATATATTGATCAGCTGTACTGGCAAAACAGCCCCTCCAAGGAATTTTTTTTTTCAGATTTATGAGTATTTTATCATCATAAACATTATGTGTAAAACCTCTGAAGACACGTGTAGGTTCAGCGGTGGATGTGTAATAAATGGGGGGTCACAGTCCACAACGCAGACCCGTTTTTTTATGATGCAGGATATTTAAAACCCTGCTACCTGCTCACCTGTGCTCACAGCACCGGGCACCTGCCTGAGGACATTTGTTTGCTTTACCAGTGTCTGTCTGTGTGTCTGCACTAAAGGATTTACCCAGAAAGAGGAGTAAAAGATGAATCCAGAAAAAAACATGGAAGGTGAGTGATCCAGGCTGCGGCTGCACACTTGGAGTCGGACTATAAAGAATAGATTTTTTTGGTTTCTTTTCTTTTGGGTGGGCAGTATGCCAAAAATATAACATCGCAGTACTGAAAATATGCATAATGGTATTTGTTTACAGTCGTAAAAAATCTGAGCACCCCCAGTCAAATGATATATGGTGTGAAAATAAAATTTAAAATGGAATATGACTTTTACTGCTAATTTTAGTGCAGAGTTTAACAAATTGTGGGCATTTTTAAACATACATACAATCTGGCGTTACTTTTGCAAAAAGTGTGTTCTCTGTAGAGGATGTTTTAACTTATTTTCACTTTGAAAACCACCAAAACATCATTTGTCCAGTGGTGCCAAGGTTTGCATACAGCTGCATGCATTACTGCCTTTTTTGCAAAGTTGAAACCGACACTGCAGCACCTTTAAAACAAAAACAACCCAACAAAAACTATGACTACAGCAATTTTAGTACAGTGTTTCACATACTGCACCGCCCTAAACACAATGATAGTCTCTTTGTAATGAAACATGCAGTTTGATCAGGGTTTCAGAATATACTCAGATATACTCAGATTCACAATATACTTAGAGAAGTATATAATTCTGTAAGTTCACACCTTCAAAATAACAATAAATATCATGTTGTCCATCCATCTGAGAAGTCATATGACTACTGATGTAAACCTGAGGAAGGGTAATATGTATTTGTGGCCAGTATTTACATGGTATTCATTTATGCTGGCCATTTTTAAGCCTTGATTTGAACTAAATCACTCAGTCGACAGAAAACGTTAAGAGAAATTCTCTTTATTCTGGAGAGTGATCTATATCCAGACCACATACTGTGAATTTTAAATGTTATGTTTTATGTTCCTGAAGTATCGTTGCCTTTGTTCAAACAAATGAACTATCCATTGCAGACACAGAAAAAGATGTGGAGAAGACGGCGACCAATCGCAAGTCCCAGGTAAAATCAGCAAAGAGTATTTATATATATATATATATATATATATATATATATATATATATATATATATACAATTTTACAGTAGAGGCCAAAATATTCTTTACTTTTAATGTAAGTCAATGGAACCTGATTTTTTCCCCCATGCTATTTTGGAGCGTTTCGATTGGCCTGTTCATCATAAAATTCTCACACAATGTAAACGGCAGCTGCTGCATTCGAAAGACATAGAAAAATTAAAATCAACAAAAATTTTGATTCATGCTTTTCTTTGGAGAGTGACGATATACGTGTATGTGTGTGTGTGTATGTGTGTGTATATGTGTGTATACATACAGTATTTGAATATTGTTCTTTCTGTGTGAGCAGAAGGTGTGCTGCAACTACCCAGTCAGTATTTTCTTCATTGTGGTGAATGAGTTCTGTGAGCGGTTCTCCTACTATGGCATGCGAGGTGAGTTAAGAATGCTGCACGTATACAACACTCACAGTAACAACCACATACTCGCTGTGCAAGGATAAAAAGAGTATCTTCAAAATGTCCTTTGCTTTCAGTTCATGTTATGAGATTTTATTCTACACACATGTGGTGTGATTCTATTGGTCATCCTTGATGTAGGAATGTAAGATAAATTGAAGAACTTGTTGCTCCTCTCCTCTCTGCAGCTGTGCTGGTGCTCTACTTCCACTACTTTCTGGGCTGGGATGAAGACTTTGCCACCACCATCTACCACACTTTTGTGGCCCTGTGCTACTTGACACCCATCCTGGGGGCCATCGTGGCTGATTCCTGGTTGGGGAAGTTTAAGTGAGTGAAAGCCTCTGTTTGCTTTATTTACTTGTTCTCCAGTTTTAGTGTTTTGAATCTGGTGTGTTGGTGTCTCATTAGTTCATACTGATAGAGATGGTTTGGTATAATATCTACTTTAGCTGCGCTACAACACAAATCCAGCTGTTTCATTTACCACCCAGGCATCAGACAGCGTGCTTGAAACCAGTCAGTCATGAGAGAGTTTTCTATGAGGAAGCTTTTTGTGGTGTTCATCTGCCTAGACGTCTGGTTCCTTTCACCATCACAGTGAATCATTTTGACTCTACAAAATTTCTGGTGTTTATAACCTTTAATGTTAACATATTATAATCAGAAGACATGTAGGTTCCCTGATCCTTTTGGATAGCACATAAAATGCTTATATTTGCACTGTGGACATCATGACTCCTGGTTCCTATCACCACCAGTGTAAAGAAATAAGAGATTCATATCAAAGAGCTGATTCATATCAAACCACTCAGAATGACTTTATTTGCATCTCAGTAACTAAATTATGTATACATTTTGAAAAAGCAGTGAAATTCCCCTTTAATAAAACACAGTTTTAGGGCAGTGTGTGAGGATTCAGATGCAGTGCTAATTGGTGGATATTATCTTCCATTGATCGGAGCTATATTATCTTCATAGCTCCAGAACAAAACTAAACAAGCAGACCGTATGATGAATATAATGAGTTTGTTATAGTAAACACACACACATACATATGTGTAGATGGTATAGATAATATGATATCAAGTTAATCTCTCTCTCTCTTTTTCTCTCTCTCTCTGCAGGACCATACTGAGTCTGTCCGTTGTGTACACTATAGGACAAGTGATCATGGCGATCAGTGCCATCCACGACATCACAGACACCAATCATGATGGCAAACCTGACAACATGAACTTCCATATGTGAGTTATTGTTCTAGAAACGCAAACAAAGGCAGCACACACACACACACACACACACAGGATTTAAAGTCCCTGTCATAAATACTCAACATCAAACACCACGCCTGTATATTTCCTGTAACAGCTCATGTATGTGCTTTTAAACCCTGTTGTAAGCACAGGCGTGGTCTCTCGTCAGAATCCACATATTTTGTTGTGATGTCGGCGACATACCTCCCTATAGACATAAACATAAACACCAAATAGGACTAGCCATTAACCCTAAGCTTAACATTAACCCTAACCTTAATGTTAACCATAACCTCAACCTTAACCTTAACCATAACCTAAACCTAACCATGTTAACCATAACCTAAATAACCTAAATCTCAACCCTAACATTAACGTTAACCTTAACTTTAACATGAATCCTAACTTTAACATTAACCTTAACTTTAATGTGTACCATTACCTTAACCTAAACCTCAATCCTAACTTTCACACTAACCCTAACTTTAACATTAATCCTAATTTTAACATTAACCCTAACTTTAACACTAACCCTAACCTTAATGTTACCATAACCTCCACCTTAACCTTAACCCAAACCTTAACATTAACCCTAACCTTAATGTTAACCATAACCTAAACCCTAACCCAAACCTTAACATTAACCCTAACCTTAATGTTAACCATAACCTAAACCCTAACCCAAACCTTAACATTAACCCTAACCTTAATATTAACCATAACCTCGACCTTAACCTTAACCCTAACTTTAAAATTATCCCCAACCTTAATGTTACCATAACCTAAACCTAAACCTTAACCCTAATTTTAACGTTAACCTTAACTTTAACCTTACCCTTAACCCTAACCTTAATGTTAACCATAACCTAAACCCTAACCCAAACCTTAACATTAACCCTAACCTTAATATTAACCATAACCTCGACCTTAACCTTAACCCTAACTTTAAAATTATCCCCAACCTTAGTTACCATAACCTAAACCTAAACCTCAACCCTAACTTTAACGTTAACCTTAACTTATACCTTACCCATAACCCTAACCTTAATGTTAACCATAACCTAAACCCTAACCCAAACCTTAACATTAGCCCTAACCTTAATATTAACCATAACCTCGACCTTAAACTTAACCCTAACTTTAAAATTATCCCCAACCTTAGTTACCATAACCTAAACCTAAACATCAACCCTAACTTTAACGTTAACCTTAACTTATACCTTACCCATAACCCTAACCTTAATGTTAACCATAACCTAAACCCTAACCCAAACCTTAACATTAACCCTAACCTTAATATTAACCATAACCTCGACCTTAACCTTAACCCTAACTTTAAAATTATCCCCAACCTTAGTTACCATAACCTAAACCTAAACCTCAACCCTAACTTTAACGTTAACCTTAACTTATACCTTACCCATAACCCTAACCTTAATGTTAACCATAACCTAAACCCTAACCCAAACCTTAACATTAACCCTAACCTTAATATTAACCATAACCTCGACCTTAACCTTAACCCTAACTTTAAAATTATCCCCAACCTTAGTTACCATAACCTAAACCTAAACCTCAACCCTTACTTTAACGTTAACCTTAACTTATACCTTACCCATAACCCTAACCTTAATGTTAACCCTAACCTTAACATTAACGTTAAACCTATCCTCCTAACCCTAACCTTACCTGCACCTTAACCTTAATGTTAACCCTAACCTTAACCTTAGCCTAAATCTTAACCTTAACATTAATGTTAAACCTACCCTAACCCAAACCTAACCTGCACCTTAACCCTAATGTTAACCTCAACCTTAACCTTAATCCTAACCTGCACCTTAAACCTAATGTTAACCTCAACCTTAACCTTAATCCTAACCTGCACCTTAATCCTAATGTTACCCTTAAACTTAATTCTAACCCTAACCTCAACCCTAGCATTAACCCTAACCCTGAGCTTAACCTTAACCTTTATCCTAATGTTTAACTTACCATAACCCTAACCTTAACATTTAACTTTCCCCTTACTTTTACCCTAACCCTAACCTTAGCCTCACACTTACCCTAACCTTAAAATGTGGCATAGACCTGGCACACACACACACACACACACACACACACACACACACACACACACACACACACACACACACACACACACACACATAAAAGAGACACTCATCCAGTGCTTGTATTAATTCTAAATGAACGTTAGGTACTGGACTCAAATCTTAGTGTTACACTTTATACTGAGTTACTGCACTTATTATATGATTTATTATACTTATTATAATTATAATTTATTATAATTTATATTCATATACGCTTGTCTGACTGTATGATATATCATAGTATCATAGTAGTTACATCCTTTGTCCCGTTCTGTATTTAGTGTAGGTATTGCTTATTTCTTGCTCTGTATGCAGCATGTAAAATATACCTCTGAATATACCTAAAGCATAAAGCTAGTACATCTCTGTTTCTGTATGTTACATATAAATGATTTCTTACTTTATTGAAAAGTAAGAGCAGTGTATGTGCACCAGATTCATAAATATAATTAATTTTTAAAATTCTTTTATATTAGTGCCCTGTCTGTGGTGGGTCTGATCCTCATTGCTGTGGGAACAGGGGGTATCAAACCCTGCGTGTCTGCCTTCGGAGGAGACCAGTTTGAGGACCACCAGGTGTGTATGTTTGTATTTACACACACACTTACATTCATGCATTCAGTTGCCTTTTAAAAGACCTCAAACTCAACCCCAGGTCCACATTTTATTACTGTACTCTGTACCACAGTATGTGCAACTGTATCAGCAGTTCTGTCATTAATAGAGCTCAAGGTCTGCACACATAACACGAGTGATAAAGATTAGAACATGCATACGATAAGACTACTGGTGTTAATTGTACATCTCCGCCGTCTTCTCTACAGTCTAGAACATAAACCATAAATTCATTAGACCATAAACGTCTGCTGCAGTCCGCAGAGTCATTATCAGTTTGAGTTGTGCAATAAAAGCGGTGGCTAATTGTTTGCTGCTTTGTTGTTCTGCCGTGTCTGTACAGGAGAAGCAGAGAAGCACCTTCTTCTCCATCTTCTACCTTTCCATCAACGCTGGAAGTCTGCTCTCCACTATCATTACACCAACCCTCAGAGGTGTGTGTGTGTGTGTGTTCGTGTGTGATTTAAAAAAACAAGAATATTGCAGGTATAGCAAATATGATCCATGTCTCTCTTTACCTATGCTTTTCTCTTCTCTCCCACAGCTCAGGAGTGTGGTATTCACTCAAAGCAGGAATGTTACCCTCTAGCCTTTGGTATCCCGGCTGCTCTGATGGTTGTTGCACTAAGTATGTTCAGTCAGCTGTTCAACACCGTCCAAAAACGGCTCATTTATTTCAATTTAATATTCCCTGTAATGCTCTTTTGTTATTAAAAGTGAATGAAGTAACATAACTGACCTGACTACAGATAAACATGGTCCCCCTGTAAATTCTGATATTGTCATATTGTCATATAATCAATTAATCCATCAATCTTGACCTCATTTACAATGTCGCCGAGCATTACAATTGCTAAACAAAAAGGGATTGAAAATAAGTTAAAATTAATTTTAATGAGTACTTAAAATGTAAAAGAGACAACAAGAACAGAGACTAAATTAAGATAAATTGTAAAGAAAAACAAATAAAAACTAAATAATAAAGTAAAATCTGGAATAAGACAAAAGTAAAAAAGAAGTCAATAAAACAATATATAAATATAGTAGTAAAACTTAGAATAGTAGATGAAATAATAACAAAAAAATAAAAGTAATAATAAAATAATAATAAAAATAGAGTAATCAAAATCAAGAAAAAAGAATGGTAAAATGGATTAAAATTAAAAATAATTAAATAAATAAAAAAACAACTGAATATCAAAATCATAAAACTGTTAACTAAAATTAAATAAAACACTGGCAGGTCATATGAAGGTGGTTAAAAATTAAGAGTTTAAAATGACTCAGTGACACTCAGTGAGAGTTGCTGGTAGAGATACTTGATAAAAGTTTTTCAGACCATGTCATGCATCTGCACAGGTTAACATCACAAGCACAGACTCAAACAGAAGGCCTAACTCGAGGTTTACTGCAAACTCAGCATGATAAACTCATAAAGCTATGATGGCAGTTCTAGATAGATTTGGAGAATTCTCCTCGGATACTCTGTTAATGCGCTTGCATAGGTCTGATTTATCAGCTTCTGAGAGTCTGTTACACAAGCAATACTGTGACACACTGCTGCTACAAGCTTAAATATAGTTAAAAAGTCAATCAATCCTCTTGTATGGTCACTCGTTGTCCATGTTATCAGCTCCACTTACCATATAGGAGAACTTCGTAGTTCTACACTTACAGACTGTAGTCCATCTGTTCATCTGTATATTATTTTACCCTGTTCTTCAGTGAGGACAGGACCACCACAGAGCAGGTGTTTATTTGGGTGGTGGATCATTCTCAGCACTGCAGTGGAGGTTTGTTAGTTTGTGTTGTGATGACACAGAGAATCAGATGAACTACAGTCTGTAAGTGTGCAAGGTGCTCCTATATCCTTAACTTGCTGGGAACTTGCTTCTAGCAAACCCATATAAAAATTTCTATTTCTTTCACTCTGTACATGCTATTCTATTTGTAGCCACACGGTGGCAGTTTAGGTTAACTTTAACAGCATCTTCTGTCCTCTGTCTCCAGTTGTGTTCGTTGCTGGCAGCAGCTTGTACTATAAAGCTGACCCCAAAGGCAACATCATGCTGGACGTGTGTTCCTGCATAGGAGTAAGTGTCACTTACAATATATAAAATATTAATATTCACAAATATGTATCAGGAATATCTGACTGGTGTTGTTTGCTCCCAGTGGACAGATAGATAGATATATAGACAGATAGATTGATATGCAGATGGATGAATAAAGGTTAATTTTATTAAGTATACTTAACTAAAGATGAATATTTAATAAGTAAACTTAATGTAATACATATAGTTTGATCATTATTTTTGAACATATTTGTATTTTTATATAAATCTTTATAAATCAAAACTTCCAAACAAGTGTTGCAGGAGGTGAGAATACTTGTAAGTGTGTGAACTCTTTGTATATTACCTGGTTTTCTGCATTAACTGGTCATAAAACCTGATCTGATCTACATTCCAAGTATAGACAAACTCCATGTGCTGAATCTAATACCACACAGACAGTTATAATATTTAATGTCTGTATTGAACACATCCATGAAACATTCACAGTTCTGGTGGAAAAAGTAAGTGAACCCTTGGACTGGTCGAACCTCCTTTGGCAGCAATAACCTCCAACTATAGTTTCCGGTAGCTGCTGATAAGATCTGCACAACGTTCAGGAGAAATTTTGGACCATCCGTCCTAACAAAACTGCTTTAGCACAGCCATATTCTTAGGATGTCTGGTGTGAACAGCTCTCTTGAGGTCATTCCACAGCATCGCTATTGGATTCAGGTCTGGACCCTGACTGGGCCACTCCAAAAGGCAGATTTTCTTTGTTTGAAGCTATTATGTAGTAGATTTACTGCAATGTTTAGGGTCATTGTCCTGCTGCATCACCCAACTTCTACTGAGCTTCAGCTGGCGGACAGCCACCCTGACATTATTCTGTAGAATACCTTGTTAAACTTGAGAATTCATTGTCCCCTCGATGATGGCGAGTGGTCCAGGCCTCAAAGCTGCAGGCCCAAATCATGATGCCCCCACCACCAGACTTTACTGTTGGGATGAAGTTTTCATGTTGGTATGCAGTGCCCTTTCTACGTCATACGTAATGCTGTGTGTTCTTCCTGAACAATTCAACCTTGATTTCATCAGTCCACAAAACATCTTCCCAGTAGAGCTGAGTTTGTCTAGCATCAACTTGGGACTGAGATGTAGATCAGATCACGTTTTTGACCATATAATGCAGAAAACCAGGTCATTTAAAGAGTTCACATAATTTTTCTTGTCATTGAACTTGTCATTATAAGCCAAGTCTATTAATATATATTAATTATAACTGTGTTGAGCACGTCACTGAAAAGTAAATAAACAGTGAACTGAAAAAAGGCCCACTTAATTAAAAAGCAGTAACTAATAGCGTATTTTAACAAACATATTATACTGACTTTGTCAGCATCAAAATATGTGTTTAAAAAATAAATATGTAATTAGTGTTGATTTAATTTGGGGGTGTGGCTTATCATACAGTATAAAATATACTGTATCTTGAAAGCATGTGGTGACTTAACATTTTATTTACATTTGTTTACAGTTTGCCATCAAGAACCGCTTTGTTCACCGCAGCAAAACTTACCCCAAGAGAGCCCACTGGATGGACTGGGCCGAGGAGAAATATAGTGTACGACGCATACACGCCCTTCCAATTATATTTATTTAAATAGAACAACACAAACGGTTTAGTGTAGATGCACTTTTTCACTCTCGCAGACACTGAAGCTTCTCTTTCTGCCTACAGAAACTGCTGATTGCTCAGGTGAAGATGGTGCTGAAGGTTCTCTTCCTCTACATCCCGCTGCCTATGTTCTGGGCTCTGTTTGACCAGCAGGTTAGGACACACACATCCACACTTGCACACACACACTTGTTTTTATACACACACAGTGTGGAGTCGTTCATACGTCTGTTTTTGTTTTAACAATGACAGCTTTTGTGAAGATGCGCAACATAATGATTCCATAATGCTGCATTTCCATTCCTAAAATACTTTTATATATATATATATATATATATATATATATATATATATATATATATATATATATATATATATAGTACCAGCCAATGTATTTGTCACAAAATGTAATGTCAAATCCTAAAATTATTTTAATGTGTTATTTAATAAAAACATTTAAAATGATAAACAACCTGGTCAAGTGTAAATTAATATATATATATATATATATATATATATATATATATATATATATATATATATATATATATAATACTATAACTAATACTATAACTATACTATATATATATATATATATATATATATATATATATATATATATATATATATATATATATATATATATACAGTACCAGCCAATGTATTTGTCACAATAAGTAATGTCAAATCCTAAAATTATTTTAATGTGTTATTAAATAAAAACATTTAAAATTATAAACAACCTGGTCAAGTGTAAATTAGTATATATATATATATATATATATATATATATATATATATATATAGTATATATATATAAGACTACCAGACACAGGAAGAGAAGTACATAGAGGAAGCGCTGCAGTAAAGAGATGATACACCTCAGACTGAGGCTCATTGTACACAAACAGATTTAGGACTTATAATAAATATCACATGACAGTCAAGCATCAAACTGGCTGAAGTGCACGTACCCAGGCAGGAACGTTTCGTTAGGTTGTCCTATTTTCTCAGGTTGTCCTACATGTATGAACGCAAATGGACACTCACAGCGAATGACTTTTTCATTATATATGTACTCAGGCTGTTTTTCTCTGTGCAGGGTTCTCGCTGGACTCTCCAGGCCACCACTATGAATGGTGACTTTGTAAGTGTGTAATCTCGAGTCAGAATGATGAGTCAGAATGATGAGTCAGAATGATGGCTCTTCTTGTAGAATAATATGAATGAATGCAGAGAAAGTGTAGTTTAGTTCTGAAGTCTTTCTTCTCTCTCTCTTTTTCTCAGGGCGGCTTCGTCGTGCAGCCAGACCAGATGCAGGTGAGAGTGTTTGGCCTGTGGTTATTTATGGCGCCGTGTGGTAAACGTACTTACTTGAAGTGTACATTAAACTGGTGGGTAACATGACCCAGCAAATTGCATGATCTTCATCTGTAATCTGATTTCCTGCTGTGTATCGATCGCAGACTGTGAATGCCATTCTGATCCTGTTGTTGGTCCCCATCATGGACAGCGTGCTGTATCCACTCATTAAGAAATGCGGCCTAAACTTCACGTGAGTGCTGCTATTAAAGTATTGTTTAATAATACTGTCATGATTTAATGAATAAATTATTTTTTGTGTATATATATATATATATATATATATATATATATATATATATATATATATATATATATATATATATATACACACAATACTGTGCAAATGTTTGAGGCATTCAGGGACATTATTCTATTTAAAAAGCTGTTTTTCCAGACGGAAGCTTTCATTTACTCAGCAAAAAGTAGTGCTTTTACATACGTCAGTGTGTTTATTTAACCCTTTCCAAGCTTCTCCTTGTGGAACCCAGTATTATTTGCAGTTCTCATCTAATACCTGCTTTGACTGCTCAGTACTTCATTAAGCTAAATCAAGATTGCTGCTGAAGGAACTGAATACATTCATACAATGTCTAGGGCGTCCAGGAGAAATCTGGAACTACACTTTGTTCTTCTAACTGGAGCTCAAGATCTGATCTACTTCTCTCACAATAAGATATTCATGTTACTTTGTATTGCATGTATGATTATTTACATCTGTTCTAATCAAATCTGCTGTTCTTACTGGTGAACATACTCTTATTGATAAGATAAAGGCTAAGACTTTTGCACAGTATTGTATATTGTATATTATAATTTGTATATTTTGTCACATATTCTTAAAGATCATGCCTAACTGCATTTGTTATTCTTGACAAAGCAAGTAAGGATACATAAATATCATGATACATTGTATGTCTGTGTTACAACAATATGATACCGTGATACATTTTTAATACAGATTATGGATGAAACAAACCACATTTTCAAATTAAATATCCATCAATTTCTGTTTGAGTTTAAATGATCATAAAAACAAAAATATAATATGTGCTGCAACTTTGCCACATTACGTTTTATTTAATTTAATGTTTTTTAGTGTGGTCTTCTGAATGTGTTAAATTCATAGTTAAGCAGTAATTCTCTGCTAAGCACTTGCTCACCTATTTTCACTCGGATAAATAAAAGTTGACCAGGGAGCCCAGATGACTAGACACTACACAGATCTGGTTTGGAGATAAATAAGCTCACTGGTAGGCGTTTTTCAGTGTCTGCTCAGTGACCCTCTAACAAAGTAAGGCCTAAATAATATGTGAAAACAGTCCATAACTTGACCACACCCCTAATTGTCTAGTTTATTTACTTACAGTCATACAAATAAGAGAAGAATAACAGCTGAGGAGCATATTAGGGGTGCGGTTTTGAATTCTGATCTATTGTTTCAAAGTCGATTTTGAAATCATGCAACCTTACTCTGGGCACGTCCTAGTTTTCCTAATATATCTGTGGAAATGCATAGAACTAACACATTCACTTCATTTATCTGCATCCAAACTGACTCCATATTATTGAAAAGATGAATTCTGAGCTCTAGAATGGTGGTCTCTATATCTATTTCAATATCTATCAACATGAGGGACCAGTATGTAATGCATAGGTGTGTATGTTCCCTCTCTCAGGCCTCTGAAGAGGATGACCGTGGGTATGTTCTTGGCAGCATTGGCGTTTGTGGTTGCAGCGGTGGTGCAGATTCAGATTGAAGTAAGTGCACGCTCATGATGCAGCTGCTGGTGACGGTGCCGTGAGAACATGTTTTGTGCTTTTAGGTTCTACTGTTCTTCTCTTTCTCGTTTCCCAGAATACCTTGCCCCAGTTCCCAGCACGCGGTCAAGCTCAGGTGAAGTTCCTGAACATAGAAAACAGCTCACTGTCTGTAACTGTGGATACGAACGAATTCAATATCCCTGCTTTTCAGGTACGCAGCAGAACGCTACCGGTTTCTCTCAATCTGCTGTATTTCTAAAGCTTCTCAGAGTACGAGCGCTGATCTAGGATCTGATTCCTCTTATTTTTGATGTCACTTCAGTCCTCAGGTGACTACATGAACTTTGATGCGCAATCGCTGAAGGTGAAGGTGAACGGGACTGTGTTGGATTTGGATTTAACCCAAGGGAAACGTCAAACCTTCCTGCTGAGCGCCACCGGAGTCCTAGAGAGCGTAAGTGCTGGGTTATGTTTACACTGTGTCGTAGTCTACCTCAAGGTGGCTTTTAAAAGATGATAAGTGAATAAACTGTCTGCATCCTAATCATTTCCCTGCTTTGTTCTCAGAGAATCGATTTAAGCAAGAAACCTGACAAAGGAAAGAACGATATCAGGTCAGTGCATCATCATTTGTTAGTCAGTATTTTCAATGTACAGGCTACTACTTGCATAGGTTCATTTCAGTGAAGGTGCCTTAGAATATACATGGTCGAGTCACATTATTATGACCACTTCCTATTTACCATTTAGATAAATAGATAAATACTTTATTGATCCCGAAGGAAATTTAGCAGCCAGTGGCCGTTACACAGTACAAAGTACAAAACATAGTACAAAAAACAATAAGGTATATAACACAGTATAAATAAAGAAGAGTAAAGAACTCCAATAGTCAAAAAGAATATATACAAGAATATATGAATACAAACTATTCACCCTGACTGTAGGTAAAAAGGTAGTGCAGTAATAAATTAAGTAATGTGTAAGAGAAAAACAGGTATCAGCAGATATATACTGGGATTTCAGTACTGGGATATTTAAAAATAAATAAATGAGCAAAGATTGTATGTAAGTAAATGTTAAATAGTGTTAAATACTGTCCAGGAGTGCAAATGTACAGGACATACAGCAAAGTGTCAATAGTGACTATGAGTGCTGACATAAGATGTCCAGTAAAGTGTCCATAGTGTCCGGGAGAGCAGATGTACAGTAATGTGATTACAGTACAAAGAAAAATAAACTGTAAATTGAACATAAGGGACTTGTTCCTCATCTGTCCTCCTCCCTCTTCTGGCTCCACTGGGAGGAATTGAAGAGTCTGATGGCTCTCGGGACAAAGGATCCCCTGAGTCTATTTCTCCTTTACCTATTTCTCACCCAATTTGGGTCTGAATCCATCCTTGTGGATCACGTAAACCCATGCATGCTAATTGTCTTCTCTGGTGCGGATGGGCTCCTCCAGCAAGACAATGTAACACATAACATGGCTAGAAATGTCCCACATTGGTTGGAAGAGCTGGGCAAGACTTCCAAGCGCTACCCTGGAAGTCTTATTCCCCAGACTTGAAGCCAACTGAGCATCTGTGGGACCACCTGGATCGTCAAGCTGGATCCACCTTCATAAGCCCTCCAGCAGCTGTGGGATGCACTGCAGTCAGCATGGCTTCAGATACCTGTGACCACCTACCAGCACCTTATTTAGTCTCCCAGTCCGTCTAGCTGCTGTCCGTGCTGGTGGTCATAATTATGTGACTCCACTGTGTAATTTTTAGTTCTTCTCTGATGTCTACATGGATGTTATGTGGCTTTAGTTGGGGTTAAAAAAATGCTATAAGCAAATGAAACAAGCTGTTTTCCCTTTTTATTGGTGAGCTCATGAATAATTTGTTGAGCTCTGCTCTGATTGGCTGGTTCACAGTAAGACAGTGAGACATCGCGATGATCAAATAGACACAACATGCTGAAATAGACACAGACAGTACAGTAAATCGACCCTCCATGTTAATAAGCTCAGCATTAGCTATGCTAGATACTTGAAGCTTGCTAGTAGCTAATGTTACCTATACTAGCGACTCGCTTTCATCTCAATATCAACTCAAAGTAGATTAAAGTTCTCACTGAGCAACTTTCAGTTTAAGATGATCTTCTTCAACCAGCGAACAGTGATACACTCACACAGCATGGCTGCTAGCTCACTGTTGGGGTTTGTGATGCTAACAAAGGTGAAGCTACTTGTGTCTTCAGTCTCTTCAGTGTTGAACCCTGAGCTGAAGCTGCTCCGTACGTCCAGGGTTTGAGAAACTGTATGGAGTGAAATGTGCAGAGCAAACTAACCACTCTGAATTTTGAAAAGTTCTCTAGAATCTTAAAGCAGTAGAAGCTGAAGTTCCACCTTAAAAAGTGCCAAAGTTACAATCTAGCGTCGGTCCAAGCTGTAGCATTTAAGGTGGAAGAGAAGTTCCTAGGAAAGCATAAGACGTGTAGAGAACCTCGTCACAGGAGATTTCTGGCATTTCTGTTGCTGTTAACATATGTAGGTTTTGTGGGTGTAACTCTTACTGATTCAAGGCTGTTACATAAAACTTATTCTATTATTGTATTTAAAGGGTATGTCAGTTTTATGTACTGAACTCTCCTTATTCAGTTATACCAACGTAAATACACCTCTCCATTGTGTGGCCCTTTAATTTGGTTTCATCAGATCTGCAGTTCAACATATCTGTATTTTCAGCACAGAACATGACCCTAACTTCTGTTCTTCTCTCTCTGTGCAACATCTGGAGAACCATTAAACGCTTAGCTTAAAAGTGAGAAGTATAAACAGAAGCGAAGCAGAAAGATGTAGGACTGAAGAAAAAGCACAGGTTAGTCATTCAGAAGATATTGATGAGAATGTTTCTGTTTGTGTATGTGGTTATAGGTTTGTGAACGGCTATCAAACAACGCTGAACGTGTCGGCTCCTGAAGACCTTGGCAACATCGTTCCCTATAACATTTCTGAGTACGCCCAAATTAAACAGGGAAAGTAAGTGCTCACCGTGTTCACCCCTCACTACGTAACCCTGCGTTACGGTAAAGATGCATATGATGTTATTCATACTCATAGTTTCTTCTATTACTGTTAAGATGTATATTATTATTATTATAAGCGATTATTAGCAATATTTTTACATTATAAACTCTCAAACAGAGTAATGCAACCTATAAAACCATCGGGCCTCATTCACCAAGTATTTTTCTTAACCTTGTTGGGAAGGAAGGTCCTAAAAAAGTCTACATCAGGTTCACAACACGTTCTTTAACTTCAGAACTGTTTGCACCTTGTGCTCATAAGCGTGCATACATTCAATGATACATGTATTGTATATTATATTCTAACATACATTCCAACAGCATCTCTACACTGATCTATTATGAAGCATTGATTTATTAGGATCTTGCAGGGCTTCTTCTGTAATTGAACATCATTACTGTCTCATGTATTGCAGAGCCTCATTCACTATAGTAAATGATGAAGGACAGACGTGCAACCACACCATGATTCTGGGCTTTGGAAGCTCTTACACAATGATCATTCCCAGTACCTTCAACTTTGGGCCTAATGTAAGTCATTGCTCCACTTCCTCACACCCAAAAAATAACTGCAGTGGTTGTTATCATATCCCCTTAATCGCACTGTGTGTTGTGTCTGTACGATCTACAGTGTTGGGAAAGCATCCAACAGGTAGAAGACATTGGTCCCAACACCTTCAGCATGGCCTGGCAGATTCCACAGTACTTCCTCATGACAGCTGGAGAGGTGGTCTTCTCTGTCACGGGCTTGGAGTTCTCCTATTCACAGGTAGGGGGCAGCATGTGTTCTGCGTCCCATAACACACTTAACCTGAACTATGCTGAAAATGAGTATAACAAATATGTGTTACCTTTCAGGCACCAAGCAACATGAAATCAGTCCTTCAAGCTGGCTGGTTGCTCACCGTTGCTGTGGGCAACATTATTGTGCTGATCGTCGCAGAAGCCATCAAGCTCCCTGAAAAGGTACTAAAAACTAATACAAATAAAAAAAATGAAATGTTCACTAGTGTGTGTGTGTATGTGGGTGTTTTACTGCCCCCTAGTGTGTATATTCACTAGTGTGTGTATATGTGGGTGTTTTACTGCCCCCTAGTGTGTATATCCACTAGTGTGTGTGTATATGTGGGTGTTTTACTGCCCCCAGTGTGTATATTCACTAGTGTGTGTATATGTGGGTGTTTTACTGCCCCCTAGTATGTATGTTCACTAGTGTGTGTATATGTGGGTGTTTCACTGCCCCCTAGTGTGTATATTCACTAGTGTGTGTATATGTGGGTGTTTTACTGCCCCCTAGTGTGTATATTGACTAGTGTGTGTGTATGTGGGTATTTCACTGCCCCCTAGTGTGTATGTTCACTAGTGTGTGTATATGTGGGTGTTTCACTGCCCTCTAGTGTGTATGTCCAGTAGTGTGTGTGTATATGTGGGTGTTTCACTGCCCCCTAGTGTGTATATTGACTAGTGTGTGTGTATGTGGGTGTTTCACTGCCCCCTAGTGTGTATATTCACTAGTGTGTGTATTTGTGGGTGTTTTACTGCCCCCTAGTGTGTATGTTCACTAGTGTGTGTATATGTGGGTGTTTCACTGCCCTCTAGTGTGTTTATTGACTAGTGTGTGTGTATGTGGGTGTTTTACTGAGCCCTAGTGTGTATGTCCAGTAGTGTGTGTGTATATGTGGGTGTTTCACTGCCCCCTAGTGTGTTTATTGACTAGTGTGTGTGTATGTGGGTGTTTTACTGAGCCCTAGTGTGTATGTTCACTAGTGTGTGTATATGTGGGTGTTTTACTGCCCCCTAGTGTGTATGTTCACTAGTGTGTGTATATGTGGGTGTTTCACTGCCCCCTAGTGTGTATGTTCACTAGTGTGTGTATATGTGTTTCACAGCATGGATGGGTTAAATGTGGAGTTCTATGTTCTATGTTCTAGTTCTATGTATATATATATATATATTGCTGTCCAATAAAAAAACAAATATCTCCAAAATTTCAACTTTACAGTAGAGAACACAAGTCAATGTCAATGTAACCTATAATATATATATATATATATATATATATATATATATATATATATATATATATATATATATATATATATATATATTAGTTAACCTTCTGCCAGATACAATCTTCCAATAAGCATCTGAACACAGCATTATTCACCAGCTGCTTATTCAAATGTTCCTGTTCCATCCATGACCCAGTGGTGCAGCTAACAGCAGTTGCCTGAGACATTGCATTTAAGGTGGAACAGAATATTTCAAACCAGAACTGGCCAATAAAAATCTGATTTCAGTGTCAGACCCAAAGTGGTCAGCACACACAGTTCCAGGTTTTTGCTGACTGTAGCTGGACGTAGTGAAGACCGCCCCCCTCAGTTGACACAGGACAGGTAGCCAAATCTGAACGGCTTGTTCAATCCCATGAATTCCACTGACTAGCTTGTTAGGCACTCCAGATATACTTCACGTATCTTCTCAGTTTATTGACTATTATTTTGCGTGAGTGGAGGATTGAGTTCGCTTGATTACTGATTACCTCACCACAACACTGTGCCCTTATTTGTGTACAATATATCACTAACTCATTGCTAACTCCAACCTCTCTGTGATCCGCAGTGGGCCGAATACGTGCTCTTTTCTTCTCTCTTGGTGTGCGTGTGCATCATCTTCTCCATCATGGCATACTTCTACACATACATTGACCCGACCGAGATCGAGGCTAGGTTTGCTCAAGACCCTGATGATATGGAGAAGAAGAAAGGTGTGGAGATGAGCAAGGTGCCGGACGATAAATTAGAGCAAGTCAAACAGACCAAGATCTAAACAGCCCATCACCGCTTGCTCCTACCGCTGCCTGCTGTATAAAGGACTATCCTGCTGGACTGGGACCTTCTGTGTTGTGTTCTTTTAGTGGCTCAGAATTAGAAGATATCTTGGTATAAGCTACTCCTGGACCAGCGCTGAAGAACATCGTTCATAGTTTAGGACCACTGCTGTAGCCAGTTTTGAGGTTTGGGAAATTGGCATTGTTGATGTCCATTGCTGGCGTCTTGTATTTCTGAACTTCAGACATGGTGTGTTTGGGCAACTGACTGACCAAAACGTGTAGAAACAAAATAAAGAATCCAGAGGAAATATTTCAAACATCTCCTCTCGATCTCATTTACATCTCTCAGACATGCTTAATCAATAATGATCATGGAATGAGCATAAGAAAGGTGGAGGATCATATCCCGGCGTAGCTCGGGAATCATCTCGGAGTCTACCAGTGCGACCTCACGCTCGTTTGTCTCAAAAAAGCTCTTACAATGAAACCCTTGGGTTAAGCTCATATTTCTGAAATCTGTGATCTTCATACACCTCATTAATACAGTATTGCAATCTGCTTGATTTCTCCTGAAACAGGAAAGTTTTCTTTAGAAAGCAGAACATTCTACTTACACTTTTATCTGAAAACAGAAATCTGGGGTAATTAAATGTGCCAATTTATGATGTTCTGTATACACAATTTTTGGATTGCTTGCAAAATATATATTTTTATATCAAGGGATTCCAACATGACAACTAGGAATAATTGAGCATTTGTATGGAATGTGTCAAAGTATAAAGCTGTATTATGTATTTTGTAATATTATGATGTTTGTATGTATATAGAGTTAACAGGTGCTGTGTGCATAAATATGCATATCTGGTGCAATAAATTATAAAATACTAACAAAACACTTCAATAAAGAACCTCTTACATTATTTGGTATGTTGTTTATGACTGCACAAAGTTATATTTAGAATGCATTTCATTGGTTAGACATTTTCTTTTGTAAGGTCAACAATAAGTTGAATACCTAATTATTATACTATGCAGTAAAATCTTGTTTTTCTTTGGAAGAAGGCTAATTGTATGAAACCAACTCAATCACTTGAAGTCACATTCAAGATGCCAACATTCCTGGAATTGAACAGCACTGCTGTTTTAAAAAATCAAAAAGTTCAAATTGAAACCTATAAACATATTTTTCTTTAGCAGACAACATACAAGGGTTAAATGAACCCTTATAGAATTACCCAGATTTCTGTAATGATTATTAATAACATGGTCTGATCGATTCTCTGATCAAAGGCACAACTGTAGACCAACACAATCAAACTAAACTAGTTACACACAAACTGTACATTAAGTACATTGAGTAACATCCACACTACAGACTAGAAAAAGTAAGTGAACTTCTGTGTTAATGACTTCTTCAATAGCTAATTAGCGATAGATGTTTCAGGTAAGGAGACAAGACCAATCTGTTCCTCTTAAGAAATAAAAGCATGAACCATGACTCAATGCAAACAACCTTTAGAAGACGTGTTAGAGAAGCCTGAAGCTAGAAAAAGCTCCAAAAGTAGAGATGGAAGAATTGATCGGCTATGTATCGGTATCGGACGATTTTTAATCAAAATATGTATGGTGAACGGCCGATACTTCTTTAATTTAGCCAATAACGAAAGTCGATCGCTAGTGTTTCATTCAAGAAGAGGAGAACCTCCTTGAAACACCCTCCGGGCAGCTTCCTGCAATTCCTCTCTGAACCGCTAGGTGAAAATACATATATTTTCATTTTCGGCAGACTGACTAATGCAGCGCCGTCGTGAGAACAGTTCATGGCGTTCAGGGCAGAAAGCATGTCGTCGGTCTGACAGTTTGTTACCGTATGCGACACTCATTCAGGGCGCTCTGTAAAATTTGTAAAATCAACGTGTCTCATTAAGGAACCAAGACAAAGACTTTTAACACTACTAATCTGATACAGCACTTCACGCAGCTGAATACAGTGAGTATCAGTAAACAGCAGAGCTAGCACACACAGCTAACACAAAACAAACAACCCAGAACACCATACAGACCAGATCTGACCGGTACGAACAGAACAGCAGCAGTAATTCAATATTCTACATTTAATGATTACAGATTGTCGTTCAAAATCACAGAGTCTGTGTTTAATGACTGCAGTTTTGACTGCATTTATTTAATTAGTTTAGTTTTAAATTAAGGGTCTAAATGTAATGATTGCAGTATTTAGGATATTTGTTTGATTTACTTTTGTTTATTTACTGCAAATTTTGTTAAAAATATTATGCTGTTTCATATGAGCTCTTTAAAAATGGTAATAAATCAGTTTAGACCATGTTTCATGACTTGCTTGCGCTAATAACTATATGTAGCCCTGCCGTGGCATATAGCCCCGCCCTCCATCGGTATCGGCTATCGGCTGATCGTGCTGAAAGGTGATTGGCGATCGGAAACGGCCTCAAAAACACTGAAAGGTCCATCTCTATACAAAAGCATTCTTAAAGACAAACTATATGAGAAAATTCAGGACTGTCGCTGTTCTCACTAGAAGTAGCTGTCCTGTTAACATCACTCCAAGATCACAACAGGCAATCCTGAACGAGGCAAGAAAGAACCCACCGATAACAGCAAAAGACCTACGAGAGACTGAAAACACATTAGCGTATGGTGGCTCGTCTCAAGTTTAGCCAAGACCACATGGATGCGCCTGGGAACATGCTGACTGGACGGAGGAAAACAACACTGAATATTAATACCAAGCTGTGAAGCATGGTGGCGGGAGCTTGGTGGAGGTTTGCGTCGGCTTTGCTGCCTCAGGGACTGAATGAACAATGAATTTGTAAACCCAAGCTGAGATGTTAGGTAATGCAACAAGCCAGTGACCCAAAAAAGTTCTGAAATGGCCGTCAGTCCTGTCCTTTACCCTGTTGAGATGATGGTCCATCACCTGAAGAAGGCTGTGCAAGCAGGACATCCCAGAAAAAGTGAAGAATTCTAAGTTCCTCTATCAACGTCGTGCAATTCTTATTTGTGGCTACAGTTAAATTCTATTCCATTCGTTTATTTGTTTAGCACTTTTTACAACAGTGCTGTCACAAAGCAGCTTTACAGAAGTTTGGAAGCATGCAGTTACAACACAAATCCCCCAGCGAGCAAGCCAGAGGCAACGAGGGCAAGAAAAAAACTCCTTCAAGACTGGAGGAAGAAACCTTGGGACGAACCAAGCGGAGACCCGTCCTCCTCTGGTCAAACAGTATTTAGAGGTTATTAAGCCAAGTTTAGAACAAAAGCTGAGAGAATCTCGGCTTTAAGTCTGGATGGTAAAAGAAACTGCACAGGTAGAGGCAGTCTCTGACTCAGGCAGTCTCTGATGGAGTCTGTGTAAAAAGTGGGAGGGACATGAAACAGCCCCATCTAGGGCTGGGCGATAAAACGATAACGATAATTATCACGAAATAACGATAGAACTATAAGACGTAGTCTACAGAAAGTCGATAGAAGGAAGTTCCGTCCATGTTTTGAGAGACAACACGAACAGCCAATGAGAATGAGAATAGCGCCACCCCCAACCAATCAGGTGCCATTTCATGTTTGGTTGAAGCACACAGCGCAGAGTGTAGATGTAGCGGCTGCTTAAGCCACGTGCTAGTAAACTGGTTACTGCAGGCGTCACAGTCGAGCAGAGAGAATAAAATAAGAGAAAATAACAGAAAACATAACTACTACTGATACACGTGTTAATAATCTTAAAATAATCTGCTAAGATAAACAGATAAACAGGTAAACAGGTGCTGTCCTGCTGCTGTGTTGATGAAGCTCTACATGATGTTTGAGCTTCAAGGTCTCGTGTGTAGCAGTTGTACTGTTGTGATCATCTCCACTGTGCAGAGCTGACAGAGCACCACACTGTTGTGTTTCTGTGTAAAACACTCACACAACTTTAGATACAGCGAGTGATTGTTTGTAGCTGCAGCTTGTGCTCCGGATAAATCCATACTTTCGGTGGGCGCGGCCACCTTAGCGACGCATCGGCACACAATATGCTAATCAACATAATTTCGTAAGCGATAAAGATAAATATGTATGTTGTAGGAGTTCGAGTGAGAACGCTGAGACAAAGTTGACTTTATAACCAAAAATCTCGAGGAGGGAAACTTTATTTTCTACCGAAATCAGAATCGTTAAAGCAGACAGAGAGTCGACTCACCGCTACGAGTCGTTTCCTCAGCCCAAACTTAAAGGGCCAGCAACAGCCTGCTTAACACAATACTGTTCATACTAATACGGCCCTATATATATATATATATATATATACACACATACATACATAAGATATATATATATTTATATATATATATACATACATACATACATAAGATAAAAAACAACTTAAGAACAATTTTTACATTTTGATATCTTCACTTCTCACTTAATGTAAAAAGGCAATAGTGATTTTATATCGTGATATTTATCGATATCAATTAACGTGATAAGATTTTTTCCCATATCGCAGAGCCCTAGTCCCATCATATCGCAATGCTGCCACATCAGGATGACACGGTGGTGCAGTTGGGGGTGTATTAGACAAGAATGAAGAGGAGACCTGGCTGGTGTCAGGTGAGGAGGAGGCCCTGATGGTCAGTGCTCCAACCGCGTTCAGCAGGACAGGAGGGCGGCTACAGGAAATGTTTAGTGGAGGGGATGCTGCTAAACAGGGATCTACAGGTTATTACGTTCAAGGATTTAGTTTTTCTAGCCTGAACTGCGGGTGTTACTCAATGTGCTCAATAAAGACATTAAAAACACAACTGGTTGCTTGTTAAGAATTTGGTTAGATTGTGTTTGTTTGCTATTTAGACCTGGATAATAATCAGACCATATTATTAGTACCGAACACAGAAATACAGGTAGATTTCACCTACTTATTCTGAAAGTGTATACCAGCAGCCTCTTGTAACGGCACTGGAATCTGAATTGACCAATTGTAGTGTGATGTAAATAAAAAGAATAAAACAGAATAAAACATTAATAAGATATAGAGCCTTGTTTATGAGTAAAACCCTTTAATTTCATATTAAAATTAACAGAGCACCTCCAAAATGTACATTTGATAAAAAGGCAAGGCAAGATCAGTAATGGCCATTTGAGAGGCTTGGTTTTTAAATATTTACCTTCTCACTCTCTCTTTCTCTCTCTCTCTCTTTTTATTTTTCTTAAACTAACAATATCTACAGATGCTCGTGGCCATCTATACACAGTGATTCATTTGCAAAAATCCATAATAATCCAAAGGGTGTGTAAAACTGAGATTATATACATGTCTGTACACAAATCCAACCCGAGCGCTCTCCGTCTTCCTGGACGCCTGTGTCCACTCAATGCACATTACCTGAGATTTCAGCAAAACAACTGCAATCTCCTTCTGCACGAGGGCTCAGATACAGATACACACACACTCACACACACTCACACACACTCACACACACTCACACACACATGTATGTCCATCCACACACATGCATACATGCTGTTTGTTCAGAGCCATGCACGGCTACTTCTTTATGCTTGCTTTTAAAGGGCTGCAGCAGTGGCTTCTGCTCAGTGATGTCATGGCACCTGCAAAAGCTTCCAGAAGTTATGGGCTGCTGGCTTGGCAAGCGTGCGAATCCTCCGCCACACACTGTTCTCCACTAAATGGGCTACAGCTGCTCTTTAGTCTGTTTGCTATGCAGTCTAACACACACACACACACACACACACACACACACACACACACACACACACACACACACACACACACACACACACACACACGAACGAACGAACACACATCCATCCATCCATCCATCCCCTTTATTTCTCTCCCTCTCACTCACACTCATGCTTACTCTCGTTCTCTGTCCCAGGAGTTTGTCGAAGAAAAGAGGAAAAATAGAGGAAGCTTGAGGAGCTGGACAACTCCTGTTGAAGCGATTGAAGGACGTGGTGGTCCTCCAGGGGAGACGTCACAGAGGCTGCTGGTGTTGGGATTCGCTGAGCTGATGCCTGGGGGGAAGGGGCTGCAGTGTGGTGGACAAATCCAGTGGACCAATCATGGATGGGAGGAGGAAGATGTCCTTGCTCTAGAGAACCTTTGTGGAGAAAAGTATTTCCATTTAGATAACTGCTCCAATAATACTCCAACAAAGATAATACTCTGACAAGAGTTCAGCAGGCCTGGCTAATAAAACAATAACATTTATTACTGAAAAATGTTTTTCATGGTGAAAGTATGTTTGCTAAAATGATTTTACTATTGTATTCCTTAATTCATGATAAGACTTGAACTGAGAACAACTGCTTCAGTAGGTGGCAACATGTGCCTTTACTCGTCTAGAGAAGAGAGAAGTCATCTAGCCATTCACTCACAACAGCATAAACCATATACATATATATTAATTAGAATCCTTGTAAAGCATAAGCACTACAATGCTAATCCTAGTGTTGCATGCAGCAAATAAAGAGTAATTTTGCATTAAAATGTGCACAAATGTAACATAATATAATGTTTAATATTTCATGCAATTAATTTAATTAATTACTTATTGAAAAAAATATATATCTATATATTATTAGTTTACAAAACAAATGAGTGCCATAATCAAATAATTTGTATAAATCATCAAAACAGAATTTGTTTTACAACGCTCTGACTAGTCACAGAAATAAATGTCAAAATAAATAATCTTCATTTTCATTAATGATTGATCTTCTCTGGCAAACAACTTCTTAAATATTTTAAAATAACACTGTGTAAATGTGGGGCAGACATATTTATACATAAATAAACAAAAACAGTATTTAGAAGGCCTGGACTTTAAAGTCCACGGACTGGGTTGCACCGGTGTTGCAATCTGTACTCAAGTCTATAACACTAGTTACAGAGATATAGAGCATCCACGTACCAAAATTTGGTTGCCCCATAAATTCTTGGATCATAAATATAACCAAAGTAATGCGTATGTAGCTTTAGCTTGATGATAAGATCAGACCCTTTCTATAACAGTGCTACCATGGAAACGTGAGAGCAGCTTGACTTGACTCAGAAGAGAACTATGAGTATTTTTAACCACTGCCAGGTTATTCTTTAATATCTGCTTGTGACAACCAGCTTTCTTTAAACATCAGTTTCTGGCTAACCGACACAGCAGCCTCAGTGTAGACGTTTCAGCAGCTGCTGAGTCTCACTGAACTGTTCAATCTCAGCATTTAGCAATTAATCAAAAATGCCATGTCATTGGTTGATTTTGTTTTTCCTCTGGTTTCCCAAACAATACAGCATATGTTTGAACTTGTGTACAACCAGCCCCTGTAGTAGAGAAGGAAGGATCGATCGGCTATGTATCGGTATTGGCTGATTTTTAATCAAAATATGTGATAGGTCGATATTTCTTTAATTTAGCCGACCCTGAGAGCCGATCGATGGCGTTAAACAAACGAGGTTAATTTCTGTGTTTCCAGCTAGCGTTCCATCCAGGAACAGGAGCCCTCCAAGAAACCTCCTCCAGCCAGCTCCCTGCAATTCCTATCTGAACCGCTAGGTGGAAACACATACCCTTTCATTTTCCTCACACTGACTAAAGCATACAGGTTACGGTGCAACTGCATGCGCTGATAGAAACATGTCGTCTGTCTGGCAGTGTTTTACCGTATGTGACTCAGGCTCATCCAGGGCGTTCTGTAAAATCTTAAAATCAACCTGTCTTGTGGAGAAACCAAGATAAAGACATTCAACACAACTAATCTGATACTGAACTTAAGAGTACACCAGTCGGCTGAATACAGTGAGTATCAGCAAACAGCACAAAACAAATAACCCAGAACACCATGCAGACCAGATCTGACCGGTACGAACAGTACAGCAGCAACAACAGCCAGAGAGCTAAAGAACCACAGCCAGACTGACTGAGTTTATAGCACTACAAAACCATGTTGCAACCATGTTTCATGACTTGCTTGTGCTAATAATTACAAGTGGCCTTCTGTGGCGTATAGCCCTGCCCTCGACCAGCATCGGCCAATCACGCTGAAAGGTGATCGGCGATTGGAATCGGCCTTAAAAAACGCTGATCGGTCCATCTCTACCCTGTAGTTGTCTGGCCATACTGCCCAGCACTTACACTTCACATGTTAATTTGTGAATGGGTCCTGTAACAACAGTGAATGGTGGATTTACCTCTGCAGTCTCTGTATGAGCTGGGTCACCATGACGTCAGAGATCCCTGGATATGCGTCCTCCGCGAGGAAAATAGCCTCTCCCAACTCATCCAACACATCAGGCTTCACAGCGACCTCGCCACCCCTCTCCTTCAGCTGCAGGTACACACACACAGGTTTTAGCACTATCATTACATTCGACATCTCATGCATCTCTTTACTTTGAAATGCAGACACTGCGGCTGTAGGAAAACGTTTTAAGGCACAATCACTGTTGAAAACAATTACTGGTCACATAAAAAAAGGGACACTATAAAAGTTACACAGCAGTTAATGTTGTTTTTTTTATTTCCTCCTGAATGTGTTTTTAAGTGGCTGTTAAGGGGTGTAATGTGCTGCTTCGGCTCTGAGCTCCGAGTAGTAAATATTAGCTAATAAACTTCTTAAGTTATCAAGACACTGAAGCTTCAAGTGGTCAATCTGGTGACTAAAGCATTCTGTAATATGTAAAAAAAAACAAAAAACAATTGGTTCTAGATGAATTGACTCTTCTTTAATATCTCTATTTAATAATTCTTACATAGGTGAACATACTGACAAGCATCATGTGACAACCAAGCAAAACACATCCACGATGACCATAATTTAAGAAACAATGCTTTATATACAGTTGTATATAAAGGTTTGGGCTCCACTAGGTCAAAATAAGCTTATTGTTGCTTTTTTCTAAGAAAAATTTAAAAATTCTTAGAATGTGTTAACTTTTAGAGTTGAACACATTCTAAAAAGTGGCCTGTGCACAAGTCAAGGCACGTCTTATATTTAATATGTTAAACTCAGGAACTGTATTTAATATGTTAAATATGTTAACATATTAAATATATTAACATATATTTAATATGTTAAACTCAGAAAGTCTGTGTTCTCGGAAGTTTGTTTTCTGTAGAGCACAGGCCATTTTATTTTCACTTGAAAAACCAACAAAACATATTAAACATGCTGCACGCGACTGTAAGCATGTGTGCATGTGTCTGTCGGAACAATGTGCTGTATTGCTTGAGGAGCCTCAGAGCAATCCAGCAGGTTAGATGATCTTCCAGGTACTTCCTTCTTTTTCCGTCTCTGTGTTGTTGTTTTTTTTTTTCTTTGAGACTTGAGGGTAAATAACAAGATCCTTCAGCTTCTACAACCGCCAGGCGAGGCAGAGTACAGCATGTTTTGGGGGGCATCAGCAGCAGCAGAGAGTGGGGAATGGATTAGTGCAGGCATGGCTCTGGCCCAGATTCTGCTCCGGCTCTCCTCCTCAGACCCGTCATCCCTCTACACTGATTAGTCAGGGAGCCTGAAGCCTTTCTATGCTCCTTTAAAAAAAATCCCTTAACAAAGTTGAATCAGCAGCTGAGGGAACAATTTATGTCTTTGAAACACGCTGGAACTGTACGGCTATTAGAGAAAAGGTTCAGCGAGAAAATTGAATTTACACAACTCTCCCCTTGTGTGTTTGGTGCTTGGTTTTGCGCTGAAGCTACGAGGCTAAAGGAGCTAACAAGCAATAGATAAACGTATGTACACCAGTTAGCTTTGTGTGAAGTGCATCTCTATATAACCTCATTCTTTTATCAAGCCATGTTGAGTTGTTAAGCATCTCAAATGGATTGCTTCAAACTAATATCATTTATTTACTTACTGACATGGCAATAATATAGAAAAACTCTTGCCGTCCATCCATATATACTAGCGCTCAAAAGTTTGAGATCACAGTGAAATGTGATTGTCTTCAATGGAGTATCTTCTTCCTTAACACAACAATGGACTGACGGGTCTCTAAAGAAAGTTGTTTCTTTCTGGTCATTGTGAGTCGGTCAGCAAGCCATCAACTGCTGATCTTCAGATACTAAACTAACCTAGAATGTTGTTCCCTTTTATACTCACTTATTAGTAGAATGTTTTTCAGCTGTGATCACAACTGAGCAAGAGTGTCCTAACAACCAATTAGTCCAATAACATCCTTAACTTGGATTGGCGGCCGTACCAGGAGATTTAGACAGAGGACTGAGAATTACTGATAATAGGACTATATGCAAAATAAGCCTTTATATAAAAATAGGCTTTAATACAAACATTTTTATTCTTTAAAAATCACCTGATACACTTACATTAATTGTGAAATATGCAGTATTGTTTGTGAATTGCATGAAAATGGCATGAAACTAAATTCTAAAGTGATCCTTTTGAGCGGTAGTGTAGTATACTTATTGTTTAAATGCTGAACTGAATAAATTATTTTATATAATATATATAAAATATTATTTATACATATATATAACTTCTAATAAATTATTTTTATTCACTTACAATAAAAATAAGAGCCACATTAAAAAACAATGATTTTGAAAAGTGCATCTTAAAGTGTTATTTATAGAAACAGTAAATAAAACATGTGTCTTCTTGTTAACGCAGTTTCACAAATTGACATGTTGGTTTTATATAGCGGTATTCTACAAAACTAGTCGAGCAAGTCTCGGTTCATCGCTGGTTGTTTTCGCTGCTGACTTCTGTTTTTAGAGCCGTTATTCTTTCTCAATAGAAATTAATCTAAATCCTTCTCAATAGTTTATCAGTTTGGGTCCGCATTGGACAACGTGTGGGTCCAGACCCGGACTGCGGTCCGCCTATTAGTGACCTCTGTTACTGAGAATGGGTGGCTAGTATGACAATATTTCTTAAATATGCATTCATATGTGGCACTACTGCTGTATTTCCTTGATTCTTACTTATCAAACTGCTGAAAATCCACTGTAAAAAAGTTTTAAAGCAATACTGATATTATAGTGTTACACAGGGCCGAACCCCTACTCACGCTGAAGGTACAACACTCAGAATGGGACCGCCTTTACATTTATGTCATACCTCTGTTAAGACAGGAGTGATGATGGTGGAAAGGCTCTGGGACAGCGGCCTCTTAGGAGTGTCCTGTACCAAGACGAGTACAAACAAGAGTGTGAAATCAGAAGGAATACTGAAAATAGCTGAAATAGGATAGAAGCTCAATTCCGTACCTGCTCTCCTGCAATGCTGGCTCCGTTCTGCAGCTTTTTGGGGTCTTTCTCCCGAATCGTGAAAATCCATTCATCATTTCCAAAATCGTTCCCCCCAGACGCCTGTCCGTCCGGCTCCCTGAGTGAGAGTGAGAGAGAGAGAGAGAAATACGACATGAAGCGGACGCATTTCTGAGTCTGGGTTTGTTTCCAACAGTTTCCATAGACAAGCATCATCTCTGTGTCATGGAAAGCTCCCGGGTGTCATTGCAGAGCCTCAAAAAGAGCAAAACTCTACGCTCTAACTCGACTTTTAGAGGCACAAATGACACGTAGCCTACACACCACACGGACAAGAACTTGACAGTTTGTGGACTATATATTTTGTGGTTTGAGAAGCAGCTATGTGTGCTTGAAGCCCCTGCGGTATCTAGAACTGTCTTAGGTTCTACACTGGACGATTAAGAAACGGTTAACAATGAGACTTTTCAAGTGACACTACTGAAAGAAACATGATACACGTGTTAATAATCTTAAAATAATCTGCTAAGATAAGATAAACAGGTAAACAGGTGCTGTCCTGCCGCTGTGTTGATGAAGCTCTATGGGATGTTTGAGCTTCAAGGTCTCGTGTATAGCAGTTGTACTGTTGTGATCATCTCCACTGTGCAGAGCTGACAGAGCACCACACTGTTGTGTTTCTGTGTGAAACACTCCCACAACTTTAGATACACGCGAGTGATTGTTTGTAGCTGCAGCTTGTGCTCCGGATAAATCCATGCTTTCAGTAGGTGCGGCCATCTTTGCGACGCATCAACACACGTTATGCTAATCTATGTCATTTTGTAATTGGTTGCGTTAATGCGTCGCCCCAGCCCTAGTTGTAAGTCAAAGCCACATGTGAGATATCGCAAGCACTTTTATTAAAAGTCTGACTAAAGTAAAATACAAAGACAGGGTTTCCTTTAACATGTAATTTGGAAGTATTATACAATCTACACAGTTGCAACTGGGAAGCTGATATCTTGAGTCAATGGTTTTTTACAACTTTTTAAAGCCTTCTTGTTTCATTGTGAAAACCACTAATTTAGCAACATGGTAGACAACCTTCACAGTCATACCTCACTACTCCACCTTATCAGCCCTTAATACCTTCATGTGTTAATTTTAACACAGCAGTGAAAAACTTTGGAAACAGAAACTGAAACTGGAGTGTCCTGACGAAAGTCCTGACTTGCTTTCCCTTTGCTGCTGTAACTGTGAATTTCTCCACTGTGGGACTAATAAAAGATTGTCTCGTCTTATCTTTTGATAAACAGTAAAACAGCAGGATTCTCACACAGACTGATGTTTTTTCATCCGATGGTTCTTTTTAAATATATTGATCTACTTATCTTGAAAAGTCAAAAAAACACCCAGTCCCCCTCAAACATGGACACTTCAGAAATAAATGGTATTATGTCTTAAAGTTAGTGTGAAGGACATACGAGTCGGACTCGTCCGAGCTGGACTCTTCTCTGGACTGCTCAGTCTTCCACTGCTTGTATCTGTCTATGAGCTCGGTCAGGTAGGACGTCTTCTTAGCATGGCGCACGATCAGCTTGTGCTTTAGCAACTCTTTGGCTGTGGGTCTCTGAAAAAAAAAAAACGAACAAAGATAGAGAGACAGATAGAGAGAAACAGAGTGAGGAAAGCAGAGAAATGAACAGAAAAACATTTTTACACAAAGTGCATGTCTGGACACTTTTATAAAACAGCTCACTAAGCATGCTTCATAAGAAACGATCTGAAATTGCACTTTTTTGTTCTGTTCCTGGATGAAAAAGAATAAATAAAGAATAATCCAGCCTACAACAGAAGACCACAATCAGCGTATTTACAAGGAACTTTTAAAATGTTAAAGAAAATGAGAAACAGTGACAGTTGCCTCCGGCATGCATCCGCAGAGATGTGTTGAACCAGTAAAAACGCTGGTCGCATGGAACCATTTCCAAGGTTTCTATATCGTTGCTGTCCAAAATAGTAACTTTACTAAAGAGGACAGTCTTCACTTTTAATGTAAGTCAATAGAACCAGAATTTAGTTTTTTTTGAAGCATTTCTTTTGGTCCATTCATCATGAAATTGTCTGCTGCATTTAATTGATGTAGAAAAATAGAAATCGACAAAAATGGAGACACGTTTTTTCATTGGACAGTGACGATATGTTTTGTTTGAGTTGAATTTTGTGACCAAAAAATAACATTTCAAAGCCAAATATCTAGTACAGTGTTTTTCACAGTTCAGTACTTTATCTATAGTGGCATTTTAGTACATCAATATTTATAGTGGTGATACTGACACGCCATATTAATGATATTTTTAGAGATGGGGTATTTTATTTTTGTGCACTTGCCTGAAGCCTTGACAGTTAACTTTGCTTAGTCCTTTGCTTAGAACCTATCTATAGTTACTAGGGCTGTGTTTCGGCAAGAACCTGGCGATACAATACGTATCGTGATACGGCGGTCACGATTCAATATATAGCGATATACTGCAACATTGCAAGCAAAGTGATATACTGCAATTTTTTTCAAATCCTACTATTAAAACACACCACTATATGAACACTATAATGCTTACGACAGCATTACACCCTTGTGCCGCTTGTTAATGTTGGTGTGGAGCTGAAAATGGATTACAACACTGTCATCTAGTGTCTGCCAGGAATCTGTGTATCGATACTGTGTTTTTGAGAATCGATACAGTACGAAACATAATATCCCCATATTCAATATTTTCTTACACACCTCATAGATATCTAAAGGCATCATGCTGAATTTGGCCAGCAAGAATTTAACATTAAGACAGCTGTTCTAATGTAGCTATATTAACAAAATGTTCATTCACTTTTTAAATATTATTAGCTGTTTACCATCCACTTCATTACGTTCCACTTTCTTTTAGCTATGTCCATTTTATCAGCTCCTCTTACCATATAGGAACACTTTGTAGTTCTACAGTTACAGGCTGTAGTCCTTCTGTTTCTATGTATACTTTCTTACTCTGTTCTTTAGTGCTTTGGAAACAAGGAATGTCTGGTTTGCCAGCGTCCGTCTCCCGCTAACATTTGAACACAGCATCAGTGTGGCTGCAGCAACTGCTCTTTGTTTAATGACCACAGTGCAGGCTAAGCGATGTGACTCTCAGACACACGCAGGTCTTAGTGTGAGGAGGGCTTGTCCTCTTTCGTCTAGCTTATTAATTAGTCTTCCCCAAGGTCTGAATATCGAACCATCTCCTGCAAAGTTTGCAGCATGCATGACCTAATATATATATATATATATATATATATATATATAATAAAATAAAAAAATATTAAAAGAGCTAACATTTTAGGCCATGCATGCTGCAAACTCTGCAGGAGATGCAGGAGTGTGTGGAATTATTGCACCGGATGATCAACTGTCTGAATTTCTGATCTCTATTTAAATGCATCACTGGAATCCCAACTGTTTCCCAAAAAAGGATACTTACAAAACTGGGCTCCTTATTCAAGCAGGCTTCCACAAACTCCTTAAGTGGTTTGCTGTAGTTGCCCTCCAGCGTGGGTGGGTTGTTCTTTGGGATGAGGAAGAGCACCTTCATGGGGTGGAGGTCTGAGTGCGGGGGCTCCCCTTTGGCCAGCTCAATCGCTGTGATGCCTAAAGACCAGATATCAGCCTACAGCCCACAGCGTAGGAGAATAAAGAGACAGAACACAGATGAAGAGAACACTCTCAGTGCGGGATCATGTGCTACCACTAATAGGGTTTTGATGGGGTTCAGACGGTGATTCACATAGTGCACAAAAATCAATATTCTGAATGCATTTACTGCCTGACAATCTGGCTGTGTTGTCTGGATAAACTGCAAAATTACAGAAACAACTGAGAAAAACACCACTTCGGGAATAACACCCTATAATAAATAACCCAAACCCTGGGTTTTTTTTATCTCAGTGTTCTGCACTCAGCACTCAGACCTTTCAGGTGTTTCAATCTGTGCTTTTAACAGCAGTTTGGAAGAAAAATAATACATTCTTATTTACGTAAAACATTCTCTTTAAACAAAAGTCGACCCTTTCCTGAAGCATGTTGCAGAATATACCCAAAACATCCGGAAAGTAAAAACCTGTTTTGTGTATGTTTTTCTTACTTAAATGATACAACAGTGAAAATCAAACACACCTGAAACATTTTAATACACATCATCGGAAGAAGAAGAATTAATACTGATGATATAAAACTGGAAACCACACTTCAGTCATTCATCTCTGTGTCTAACCCTGCTGACCTTTGAGTCATAGGCTGACTGCTTGATGACTTCCGGTGCCATCCAGAAGGGCGTGCCCACGAACGTGTTGCGCTTGATTTGTGTGTCCGTCAGCTGGCCAGCCACACCGAAGTCCGCTAGTTTGACCTCACCCTGCTCAGACAGCAGTACGTTGGCCGCTGGATGGCAGGAATACAGAAAGAGGAACTGTGAGAAGTCTAGCTAATTGAAGCAGGGTCTGACTAAAGGCTCATTTATACTCATTAAATTTAAGTTTTCTGTCCGTACTCTGTGTTCACTTCATGTGTAATTTGCACGTTTACGGAAAGCTTATGGATACGGACGGGACGGAGCAATACTGCTGCACACCGTGGGGGGGCAGTGCAAGACGTGACAACTTCCATACGGACACGACGAAGAAGAAACAGCGGGGCGTAGTGGTTAGTACGGTGGTGTAGTGGTTAGTAAGGTGGTGTAGTGGTTAGTAAGGTGGCGTAGTGGTTAGTACGGTGGCGTAGTGGTTAGTACGGTGGCGTAGTGGTTAGTACGGTGGCGTAGTGGTTAGTACGGTGGCGTAGTGGTTAGTATGGTGGTGTAGTGGTTAGTATGGTGGTGTAGTGGTTAGTACGGTGATGTAGTGGTTAGTATGGTGGTGTAGTGGTTAGTACGGTGGTGTAGTGGTTAGTATGGTGGTGTAGTGGTTAGTATGGTGGTGTAGTGGTTAGTACGGTGGTGTAGTGGTTAGTATGGTGGTGTAGTGGTCAGTACGGTGGTGTAGTGGTTAGTATGGTGGTGTAGTGGTTAGTATGGTGGTGTAGTGGTTAGTATGGTGGTGTAGTGGTCAGTACGGTGGTGTAGTGGTTAGTACGGTGGTGTAGTGGTTAGTACGGTGGTGTAGTGGTTAGTACGGTGGTGTAGTGGTTAGTAAGGTGGTGTAGTGGTTAGTATGGTGGTGTAGTGGTTAGTACGATGGTGTAGTGGTCAGTACGGTGGTGTAGTGGTCAGTATGGTGGTGTAGTGGTTAGTACGATGGTGTAGTGGTTAGTATGGTGATGTAGTGGTTAGTATTGTGGTGTAGTGGTTAGTACGATGGTGTAGTGGTCAGTACGGTGGTGTAGTGGTCAGTATGGTGGTGTAGTGGTTAGTATGGCGGTGTAGTGGTTAGTATGGTGGTGCAGTGGTTAGTATGGTGGTGCAGTGGTCAGAACTGTCGCCTCACAGTAAGATGATCTGGGTTGGATTCCTGGTCCGGGTGGTCCTGTGTGGAGTGTTCTCCCTGTGCTTGAGTGGGCTTTCTCGGGGTACCCCGGTTTCCTCCCACACGTCCAAAGACATGCAGTCAGGTTGATTGTTCACTCTAAATCGCCCGTAGGTGTGAGTGTGTAAGTGATGGACTGGCCTTCGCCTTCGCCCGATGACGCTGGGATTGGCTCCAGCCCCCCCGTGACCCCGACTAGCGGGATAAAGCGGCAGATAATGGATGGATGGATAGATGGATGCCCTCTACCGGAAGTGTTGCTCAACAACCATGGCAACAGAGCTACGTGAAGTATGTGGGCATATGTAGAGGGAGTATAAATGAGCCTTTACACCACATCCTGGGTCCTGTACAAAACCTCGTATGGTCCAATTTTACCTGTAAATGTTTTTACATTATAAGATGAGAAGGTTCACGTTCTGGAGTTTAGTCCTGACAGCAACTATATACAATCAGACGGCCAAACTGATTGTTTAGTCTACCAGTCTCTGGAACTGTATTCAGTCTCTGATGGAACACTATCCTTCCAAACAATATTCTGAATAGAGGAGTTTGAACACGTCAGTGTTGAACTGGAGAAGATCTTGTACCTGTGAGCGCTGTAGAATATTATTAACATCACCATCATACTCAAACCATTCAGTGACCTCTCATGCCCTGTGGACGGGGGCCTGGGAATGACCAATCACATCCGGACAGAAATGTTTTAGCATTGGAGAAGGACTGAACAGTCAGAATAGCTTTGTCTTGTTTGCAGTAACACAAACAAGTGGACCCAAAACAAACAGAGCCTCTGAACAGCCTCACTGTAGCGCTCAAGCATTCTCTTGGTCTACGTTACATGTAGGGCTGGGTATCGCCACTGATTTCCCTGATCGATTCGATCCCAATTCACAAGGTCCCAATTCGATTCAATTCAATTTGGATTCATTTAGGGATGTTTCAGTTACAATAATATGTTTTGTTTGAATATGAAAAGAGATTTTCAGAGAATTAATGTGGTAAATGTACAAGGAAACAAGGTGTTTATATGTTTGTATTCACTGTATTTTGCCACACCCACTTTTAAGCATGTGTTTTTTCTGCCTTTGTGTTAGAACTTTCACTCAGCTAAGCAAAATGAATACAGTTACATAGGAGGAGACCAGAGAGACAGTAAGAAGCTTGAATAGGACAACACTGTCTCATCCGAGATTAATAACACAGTGGGTGGATTATTTGAAAAGGTGGCCTGTTTTTAATTATTTTGTACTCTCGGAAGGTGTAGACGGTTCAGCAATGAAAAATTATACAAGTAGTGAAGCGTATCAGTACCTGCACAGTGGGACGGTCAGCCGTGTACTCCTACACACTGAAAGCCGGTGTAAACCCAAGTCAAGCCAGCTGGGGGGGGGCTGGAATGCTAATTTTAAAGATCGATCTCGGGTTTATACAAATTGATATTGGATTATTCAAATAAAAATCGATTTGAATTGAAAAATTACCCCTATTTTTTTTTCGATTCAAATAACCCCTAATAACCCCTAGTTACATGTGCTCTCACACATCCATGAAGGATGGCTCTTCTGACCATATTACTTTGTTCTGTAGACCAGTGTCTATGGTTTTTATATCACTGAGCTCTCAGAAATGCATCTGTCTTTGGAATGAGAGGTTATAATAATAGTAATAATAATATTCCTCTCTATCTAGTTGTGGATGGAGCGCTTGAGCAAATCCTGCACTGACAGAAACATCTGCTCTTCTGTTTGAGAAGTTGCCCAACATTGAAGATTCCTCTATAGACCACATTTCTCAAAAGTGTTTACAAATGTGATGTAGAGATTGAAATATAGACTACTTTGCCTACTTTCTTGCAGCATTTGAGTTCTTTGTTTGAATTCATTTCAGCCGCTGGAAGGAAACCTG
>CM038704.1:46474388-46489388 GCA_021613375.1 Megaleporinus macrocephalus | reverse complement strand
TCTCTCTGTATCTTTGATTGTGTCTCTCTCTCTGTCTCTCTCTCTCTGTATCTTTGATTGTGTCTCTCTCTGTCTCTCTCTCTCCGTATCTCTTTCTGTCTCTCTCTGTCTGTTTATTTCTCTCTCTCTCTCTCTCTCTCTCTCTCTCTCTCTCTCTCTCTCTCTGACTGTCTCTCTTTCTCTGTATGTCTCTCTCTCTGACTGTGTCTCTCTGTCTCTCTTTCTCACTGTCTCTCTCTCTCTCTCTTTCTATCTTTGTGTCTCTCTCTGTCTCTCCCTCTCTCTCTCTGTATCTCTTTCTGTCTCTCTCTGTGTCTGTTTATTTCTCTCTCTCCCTCTCTGACTGTCTCTCTTTCTCTTTCTCTCTCTCGCTCTCTGTCTCTCTCTCTCTGACTGTGTCTCTCTGTCTCTCTCTCTGTCTGTCTTTCTCTCTCTCTCTCTATCTTTGATTGTGTCTCTCTGTCTCTCTCTCTCTGTATCTTTGATTGTGTCTCTCTTTGTCTCTCTCTGTCTGTTTATTTCTCTCTCTCTCTCTCTCTCTCTCTCTCTGTATCTTTGATTGTGTCTCTCTCTCTGTCTCTCTCTGTATCTTTGATTGTGTCTCTCTCTGTCTCTCTCTGTCTCTCTCTCTCTCTCTCTCTCTGTATCTCTTTGTCTGTTTATTTCTCTCTCTCTCTCTCTGACTGTCTCTCTTTCTCTGTATGTCTCTCTCTCTGACTGTGTCTCTCTGTCTCTCTTTCTCACTGTCTCTCTCTCTCTCTCTTTCTATCTTTGTGTCTCTCTCTGTCTCTCCCTCTCTCTCTCTCTGTATCTCTTTCTGTCTCTCTCTGTGTCTGTTTATTTCTCTCTCTCCCTCTCTGACTGTCTCTTTCTCTTTCTCTCTCTCGCTCTCTGTCTCTCTCTCTGACTGTGTCTCTGTCTCTCTCTCTGTCTGTCTTACTCTCTCCCTTTGATTGTGTCTCTCTGTCTCTCTCTCTCTCTGTCTCTCTCTCTCTGTCTCTCTCTGTATCTTTGATTGTGTCTCTCTCTGTCTCTCTCTCTGTCTCTCTCTCTCTGTCTCTCTCTCTCTCTCTGAACAGCACAACTGCAGAGCTGAAAGTAGGTGATGCCTGGGGCTCTCCTTGTTTCCCTAAAGCAGCCTTAGATAACTCCCCCTGAAGCACAAACCTCAGAACAAGCACAAAAAAAGAGTCTTTAAACTGCAATCTCCACGGCTGATTTAACACACCAGCTAAACGGGGAAAAAGTGCTTCTTTGATCATAAGACACACGCCCACACTTCTTTACTCCCCGTCCTAACACAAAATTACAACCCCAAACTGAACATCAAAAAGCTCAAAGATCCGGTGCTTGCCACAGCCGAGCACTGAATACATCGCTTCGTTAAGCCCGACTTCAAGCATGCCCGCGCCGAATGTTCAGGGAGGATGTATTAAATGTCAGGTTTGGCTATTCGGCTAGACCGCATACGAGGCTTTGATACGCTGGAAGTGCGGTTTTGATGTGTTATCTCGCTCCACTTTTAATGACTTTGGAAGCGAAGACTGAACAGAGTACAAATTCCAGCAGCAGGTTTCCATAAAAGGGGCAGCCTGCATCGTGTGGAGAGCACTGTATAACATATCTAGGTGGAGTAGTGTTGACCCAGCTGCCGTCCAAGTCTCCTGGGAGGGGGCTCCAAACAGACATTGCCAAAAACGATACCAGGATTTTCACAGTCCCAGATAAGCCAAAGTCCTGAATGTAGGAGGAGAACTAACAGAGTACTCTTTGTGCAACTCTTAAGGCCTCAAGGGACCTAATGTTTAATATCTTCACTGTCCAATGATCTCCACAACTTTACAGGAGAGACCAAAAACATACTTTACTTTCAATGTAAGTCAATGGAACCAGAATTTTTCCAGGCTATTTTGAAGCACTTCTATTGGTCCATTAGTCAGTAAAATCTTTAGACAATGTAAACACCCATTGCCATGTTCGAATGATGTAGAAAAGTTAAAATCATCAAAAAAATGGAGACACGTGTTTTTCATTTGACAGTGACGATATGTTAGTCATATGCAAAAGTTTGGGTACCCCCAAATGACCCCTCAAATGATCTACTTTGTGAAAATAAGTTAACAAATCCTCCACAGTGGACAAACTCAAACATGACAGTGAACTACTTCTATTTATTTTAACATACCAAGAAAGCTTTTGTAGATTGTTTCCCAATATGTTAAATTCAGTAAGTGTTGTAGAATCTGTTACTTAATGTTTTATTTAAAATATCCAATCTGTGTTTTGGCACCCAAACTTTTGCATACGACTGTTCTGCAGTGAAGCATTATTATTCCCCCCAATTTCATGATTTGTTAATCAATGTTCACTCACCACAATACCCAGCATGCATTATGCAAATCCATCTAACATCCACTGAGAAATCCTGGGGTGCCAACCAGACCTGACTGGGAGCCTGGCAACTGATCTAGAGGCTAACAAATACAAGTAAGCTTGCATACGTGTAACTCTTGCCTCGGCAGTCAAACAAAAACATAAAAAAACAACAAACAAATCAACAAAAAACACAGAATCTAAACTTCCTCAGGATAGAAACAAAACACTTCTAAACAGTCCATCCAAGAGAATTTGTAGTATTAGAGAAGTTTCCTTCATCCTTTAAGAAACTTAAAAATCAGGTTTTCTTACTTTTGAAACTGTGAAGGATCACTCTAGAGCCGGGAACACTAATAGGCGGGCCGCGGTCCAGGTCCGGACCCAGACGTTGTCCAGTGAGGACGCAAACCGATAAACTACTGAGAAGGATTTAATTCTGTCTGTGTTTATTTTAAGCGGCGGAACTTTTCCTGTTTTTATGGTATACGGGCTTTACGGCGCCGTAAACTCACAGACCAATCACGTGCGTTGTAAGATCACCAAAGGCTTCTCAGCCAATCAGATCAGTGCAGATTTGAGAGAGTGATGTGCACACATGCAAGGTACGAAGCGAGAAGAAGCAGTCGGGCAATAAAGTGAGCCAGAGATAGGCTAATTTAGGCGTGCTCTAAAGTTTTACTCACTTTTTCTATAAGTAAACACCTTAAGATGCACTTTTTTTTTCCAACCATTCTGTTTTTTTTTAATGTAGCCCTTGTTTTTACTTGAAGTGAGGAAAAAACATTTATTAGAAGTTTATAAATAATTATTTCAGTTCAGCATTTAAACAGTAAATATACTGAAATATACTGAATGGTATGTGTGATGTGTTGGTGTTTCAGTAGCTGATGGTATAAGATGCTGATACTAGACTACTTCAGTAAACAGGATACACCACTGAATCAGAACACACATTAGAAATGATGCCTGAGGAACTCTACCCTTACTGGACCTTACTGACTCTAATTAAATACCCCTGCTCTAGAGACAACAGCACTACCAGTGTAAGATGCACATTAACAACACATATGGGAAGAGCTACCTTTCTCTTGTTGGCTCGATTGTGCCTGGAATTTATCTAACTGCTTTATGAAGCAATGCCGGGGCCTTTGAGTAGCACTGATCTGCACACTTCAGAGATTTCCGGCTTTGACACAACTCAGGAAGGGTTTGTTGAGTTGAACCAAGTGTGTTTGAAGAAACTTTCCAGGTCATCTTTGACCACATTTAAGCAGAAGAATTGCATTAAAAGGAATTTAGAGTTAATGTAATTTACATCTAATTTAATCTAATTTACAGCTTCCTCCTTATCCCAAATGTAGTCAGACAGTCAAGACATGTTTGGTGTCTGAAGTTTGTTTCTTATTTTTGCACTAGCGTTACGAGGCCAGCCAAAATCTTTCACTGCAAAACTGAAGCTTCTATGACCAAAATATTATATATATATATATATATTAGTGACCTCGGCTCTAGAGTGATCTTTCAAAGTTTAAAAAGTAAGAAAAACTGATTTTAAAGTATCTTAAAGGATGAAGGAAACTTCTCTAATACTACAAATTCTGTGTTGCTGAACTGTTTAGTAGTGTTTTGTTTCTAAGAGGTTGAAAGTCGCTGGTCTCTGGCTGTGGAAATTTAAATTCTACGTTTTTTGTTGGTGTGTTTGTTGTTTTTTTATGTTTTTATTTGCCGGCTGAGGCTAGAGTTACACGTATGCAAGCTTGCTCATATATATATATATATATATATATATATATATATATATATATATATATATATATATATATATATATATATATATATATATATATATTAGCCCATTCTTGGTACACTATGATTATTTGAAAGCCTTCGCTGTTTGCACAAGCCATGGCTGTTTTTATTTTATAGAGCCACCTAAAACTAAAGCTTTAATGGTGGCTTGATGCTCACTTTAAGGTAGGATCCATAATACTTGGTGACAAAGGGACTGTCACACTGGCTCAGCACTGTGATCTCCTGCTGAATGTCCTCGATCTCGTCCTCCGCCTCCTCCAGGTCAATGATCTTAATGGCCACCACCTTCTGTGTGCGATTGTCAATGCCTTTGAAGACCTCGCCGAACGAGCCTTTGCCGATGCGCTCCAACTTTGTGAACAACTGCTCAGGGTCTGCTCTCAAGTTCTGAAAAAACAAAAACAGGGATAATCAAACCAACATCTCTGCACACGGTTCCAGCTTTTACACCCCGACGTCATAGTAGAAACTGAAGTGGATCTGTTTGAACAATCTGCCTGATAATAAAAGCACTTTTGATGCTGGTGGGAAACTAAGCTTTAAGTATTAGCTCAGTAATGTGTGCCTGCTGGTGTAGCTGTAATTATTTAGGTCAGAGAAAAAGGAAAAATAAGTCAAATAACCAACGCATTCTCTTCTGGGCCATCACTTCAGGACAAGGAACTGCAATTTACACACAAACAACTGAGAAAAAGGCTTACAGAATTAACTGTGAAACCACAAGTCTATCTAAAATCCAGTTCCGTTTAGCCTAGTTTCTGCGCTACCCTGGTGTCCCAGCGTCTCCCAAGAGAGCAGCTCTGAGTTTGTTTGAGCACGAAGGCACATCTGGAAAAGGATAAAGATCAGCAGCGTGACCCTGGACATCCACGACCCCTAAGGGTTTCTCAAAAAGAACATTCTAAAAAATCTCTTAAGTGAAGCACAACGCAGAGCTGAGCGATATCAGGAAACATCACACTGCAGAATTGTATGTTGGTGTGATTTTCCATTAATCCAACGGTTACCCTGATACCCTGCTCTTCTGAAACTATGGGCTCTAACAGGTCAGAGAACCTCAAAACACACCATATACACTTCATTAAAACCTAACCTAAACCTTTCAACTGCCTAACATGCTTATAAAAACTAGTGTTTTCACTCGGGGTGTTAAAAGAAAGCTCTGTTGTGGGTATACCATGATGGCCTAAAATCTAATAATGGAGTGAAATCAAGTTAAAGGCAACAGATGAATATCTTCCCCCGAATCACAGCGACACTGTTTTCGGATGACAGGAAACAGATTTGCTTAAGCCATGAGAAGATTCCAGTGCTTTAGCTTGTGCTTATAGGTGACTGCAGCAAAATTAAATTAATAGTACACTTACTTACACACAGTATCAGTATCGGCAATAGAGAGCGCCGATACTAAGAAACTTATCGACGCGCATGCGCACCACTAAATGGCGCTTGTCTGAAGCCAACAGCATGTCCGCGGTGTGGGAGTATTTCTCGATTGAGAGGGGCAGCAGCAAAAATGCTTCAATACGTCAAAGACTTCAATACGTCAAATTAAATTAAGCATTTAAAGCAAAACCACTTCAAAAAACACAGTGACGTCAGCCAAGCAAGCACATAGAAGCAAGCTAGCACAAAATACAACATATAAAAAGTGGAACACTATAAATATCAGGACTTATAGCCATATAGCGAGCATTTAAGTCAGAGTTGGTATCGGTATTGGCAGATACCTGAAAAGCTGGTATCGGTATTGGTATCGGTAAGGAAAAAGTGGTATTGGTGCATCCCTAATTAATAGTATATTATAGCTGATGCATGAACACTTAAGTAAAGCACAACGCAGAGCTGAACAATATTAAGAAACATTACACTTCAGTATAGTATGTTGGTGTGATTTTCCATTAATCCAACGGTTACCCTGATACCCTGCTCATCTGAAACTATGGGCTCTAACAGGTCAGCGAACCTCAAAACACACCATATACACTTCATTAAAACCTAACCTAAACCTTTCAACTGCCTAACATGCTTATAAAAACTAGTGTTTTCACTCGGGGTGTAAAAAATGAGCTCTGTTGTGGGTATACCATGATGGCCTGAAATCTAATAATGGAGTGAAATCAAGTTAAAGGCAACAGATGAGTATCTTCCCCAGAATCACAGCGACACTGTTTTCGGATGACAGGAAACAGATTTGCTTTAGCCATGAGAAGATTCCTCCAGCATCCAGTGCTTTAGCTTTTGCCTATAGGTGACTGCAGCAAAATGAAAACAGGCTGTAGTAACACTCATTTCAGTGCAGTTCAATGTGGCACAAGTCAGCATAGCTGCTGTAGCTCAGGTTCTCACCGTGTTTGCTCAGTACTCAGTGGTGAAGTGTGTTGTTTTGAACATTTTCATACAGTGAGAGTATATAAATTGTACATGACACTTTAGTCAACATACAGTGTGAGTCACTAAAGATCAGTGGTACAGTGCGACATTGCAAGCAAAGTGATATATTGTGATTTTTTTAATTCTACTATTAAAACACACCACTATATAAACAGGTTTGCCAATGCTTACAATAGCATTGCGCCCTTGTGCTGCTTGTTAATGTTGGAGTGGATCTGAAACTGCATTACAACACTGCCATCTAGTGGTCAGAGGTTTAAACAACAAACAATGATTCACTGTCTGAAAGGAATCTGTGTATTAATACTGTGTTTTTGAGAATCGATACAATATCACAAAATATAATATCCCAATATTAAATATTTAGATATTTTCTTACAACCCTATTTATCAGAACCATATTGGTCAAAAAACTCTCGAAGTCCAACAAAAAAAGAAATTATTGTTGCATGATTCTAAAAAGAGGACTCAATTAGCACTAAGCCCTAATGCTCCATTGTCAACGGTATAAAAGAAAACTCTTAATACGCTTCCACTGTGACTTGCTCTTCAGCTAACATGGCAGTGAAGGAGGGTTTTGTATTTAGGGCAATGGGATGAAAGTTTGTATACGCCTCCTTCATAATGGTTGGCTGCATAGAATAAAGAGGGCAAGGACGTCATCTGCTTATCTGAAACTATGGGCTCTAACAGGTCAGCAAACCTCAAAACACACCATAAACACTTTAAAACCTAACCTAAATCTTTCAACCACACTTTCAACTGCACTAACAACATGCTTATAGCACACATAACTTATTTATTTGTATTTTTTAACTATATTTTAAAAATACTTTTATTTACTTCAACTTATATTATTATACTTTGCATATTTTGTATATATTTTTATTATTTTTTTTTTGTTATCTTATCTATTGGTGAATGGAGGTACAGCAAAGTAAGAATGTCATTGTACAGTGTAACTGCCTGTTCTGCTGTGCATATGATAACGAAACTCTTAAATCTTGAATAAAAACTAGCGTTTTCATTCGGGGTGTTAAAAGAGAGTTCTGTTGTGGGTATACCATGATAGCATGAAATCCCATAATGGAGTAAAATCAAGTTAAAAGAAACAGATATTTCTTCCCCAGGATCACAGTGGCACTGTTTTCGGATGAAAGGAAACACATTTGCTTAAGCCATGAGAAGATTCCTCCAGCATCCAGTGCTTTAGCTTTTGCCTATAGGTGACTAAACATTTGTTTCAAAATCCGTTGTGACTCCCACAGCAAAATGAACACACAAGTTTATTAAAGCTGATGCTAAACATGCACACTGCATATAGAACTGACCACTGATTGCATGCTTGTAATATACAGGGTTTAAAAAGACACAGCAAACGTGGAGGCATCAACAAGCTTGAAACCAAAGAGAAAAGCTTCAGCGCTAACAATGCATCATCGTGATATCACAATGCAAAACTCTCACACCTCAGCACTGTGAAAATTAAAGATGAAACTATACTGTTTAAACATCAATAGACTGCCCATCTGCCTCAAGGTGTGATGTGCATTTAGAGATGCACTTCTGCAGACCTCGGTTGTCAAGTGGTTATTTGAGTTACTGTTGCCTTTCTATCAGCTGGAACGAGTCTGGCCATTCTCTGCTGACCTCAGGCATCAAGAGATCAAGAGATGGACTGTTCTCTCGAAACCCTCGAAGATGTTTCTTTCTTTGTGAAGCCAAGAGATGGTTGTTTAATTATTCTTTTACTTACTTTTTTTTAATAACAAAAATCGGTTAATAACTTACGAGCCTGTGAACTGCCTGTAGAGCAGTTGGACCAATCAGATGAAACCAAAAACCCATGCACTGTGTATAGTCACAACTAACTGTCAGACTGGTACAATATGTTTTTAACAAAAGCAGGCCTGTAAATAACTCATTTAAAAAAAAACCCTACATTTTAAGCAATACACAATATTGATTAAAAGAACGCAATAAGATATTATCCCCCCAACGATGACCAGTCCCCTGACATAAGTGGGGGAATTAGGGGGGAGAGAGAGAGAAGAGAGAAAATGGACTATGCTGACAGAGGCTATGAGAGCTTGATTGCCAATCTCTGTCCTGTCAACTAGTGATGTACTACACCTACTTAGCCATTCATTCATTCATTCTCTCTCTCTCTCTCTCTCTCTCTCTCTCTCTCTCTCTCTCTCTCGACCTTGAATACTTCACAGGGAGAGATTTATTAGCAGCTGTCATGCGAGTGGCCCATCATGCAGCCGATACAGGCGGTTCTTCCTGATTCAGCCCTCCTAATGCTTAGCGCTCTCCCACTGGCACTCACAGCCTTTTAATCCTGATCCCAATACACACTGACAGGTGTAACAGCCAACAAATTCTTTCAGAGCTCATCTTGATCCCCCGGCCCTGTTTCCGGCTCTTTGGATATGTGGAGAGTTGATGCTTCGTGCTCCGAGGCTTGCCATGCAAGTCGCACTGCAGTCAGGTCGCATGTGTTCCGGCCTGAACTTCAGCTGCTCTGTACAACTCTCTGTGGTGGTCCTGTGGGGGTTCTGACCAAGATGAAGATGGAACAGCAAAGTATATAGAGAAACAGATGGACTACTGTATGTAATTGCTGAACTACAAAGTGCTCCAATATGATTAAGTGAAACTGATGAAATGCACAATGTATGTAAAACCAACTAATATATATATATATATATATATATATATATATATATATATATATATATATATATATATATATACATATAGTATAAATGTATTAATGTAAAAGTTAACTTTTTAAATACTGCACAACTCTATAGCTCTATCTGAAGTGGTTGCAACCAGAGAGACAGACAGACAAACAGACAAACAGAGCTGCAACAGAGACACAGAGAGCTTCCTCTGTGACCAACCAGGAAACGCCATCATGGAGGCTATATTATTCATCACACCACAGCAGTTGTGAAAACTGTGAACTCAGACCTCTGCAAGATTTCTGACTACACATTTCTTTTTCTAAAGCCTCTCCAATGACACATACCTAATTATATGTTCATTATTAAAGAACAAAGGTTTAAACGTCTATGAAATGAGTTCAATCGACACTGACAGGCAAATGAACAGTCCACGGTTGCTTGCAAACTAACTGTTTAAACTGATTATTATTAATAATACTTTATGTTGCCCACCATTCTACAAGCAATAAGCCACTTGAGGCCACATCCTATTTAGATATGCTAACGAATGGGTCAAATTAGCACATATGAAACCACCCAGAGTCAAGTTCGAGGAGTGCTGAACTGTTTGCTGTACTCAACAAGCTCTCTGCTTAGCTTTGGTGGAACAGTTTCACAAAGAGGATTCTCTAACAACACAGCCAGCTTCTCTATATCGCCCTCCTTGACAAACAATATGCCATTGCCTCCCTTCATATGGCGGGCCGCTCCTCCTGCCCGAGGGCGCTCCAGTCGTATGGTCTGAGTGTGAATAAGAGACACAAGTGACCCAGTTCTTATGGCTGCTCCATGGAGACGTCCATCCATCTTCCCTTCTCTTTCATTCCATCTGATTCAGAATCTCATCCCCCCATTTCCATCTGACAGACCACGGCGCAATGGTCCATAGTTGGGCTGAAAAGGTTTCTCCCCACAAAGCACTTTCACAATAGCAGAGGGCAGAATCTACAATGCAGTTTGGAGCAAAGTGACTTAATAATAAGAGTCTTATTAAATAAAAAAAAAAATTAAAGAGACTCCACCTCAGGCTGAAATGCTGCCAACGCTAAGAAGTAAAGTTACGCTGGGGCCAAGCTTCTGACTGACCACTAGACAGACTGGTTCAAGAAAGATTGGTCCCCTGACAAATCTAACACATTGTTCTCCAAACATAGTTGACTGGCCCCGACATGTTTGGTGTATGAAGTGTACTTCTTTAGTTTAAAAAAAGTCTAATATAACAGGAAAGGTAGGTTTGGCACCGATCTCCATTATTCGCTAGCTATATTTGTCTCAGAGCAAAGCTCAAAAGCAGATACTAAGCATGTCTTTGCTGATCAACCACATTTGGAATGGGATTACTGAGTAATTCTGATATTCCCGATGCATCTAATGTAGCTCCAGTACAAAATGAACCCCATAGTATCCCGCTGTTCAACTACAAACCTAAAAATCAAACCTCCTAGTATGTGTAAGCTAATCTTGGCCTTCTGGGATTAACGGGTCCAAAAAGTGCCTAAATGTGATTTTTTTTTCCTTTTAAATCTTATTTGCACATATCCTTCTTGATTTACACCACATGTGAGCATGACAGAGCTTTGCATTTTGCTCTGGGCGGCATGTAACACTGTGAACATCTAGTGGTTCCCTGCAATCGTTTAGCTGGAAACCAAAATATTGCTCAACTGGCATGTTGGCATGCCGTCTTCTAGACAAGCTGGCCCATTTTGCTCTTCACTGCAGGGCAGTTTCTTGAGCTAGAAGCTTTTGTTCTAGTTGCATGTAGCCTTATCATCACCCCCACCCCCTCCCTCCAAAGTATGTATAGGCAGACTTCATTCATTATTTAGTGATGTTATGTGTGTAGTTCATATGTGCAGTCTAAATAATAAGTCCAATGTTTTATATTATATCAATTTTCATTCCTCATAGATTGGAATGTATGTACCAAGGGGCATGATTAAAGGAGCAATGTGTAAGATGAGGCAACCTTTCAAATTTATACTCCAATCAATAGGGGGCAACATCGTCCGTCCCATCAGAAAAAGCTCCTATTCCCATCTTCTCAACGTTAGCAGTGCTTTACTTACCTGTCTTAAAGAAGCAATACAATGTCTGTATCAGACTTTATCAGTTTACTTGCAATGACCTGTCTCCAGTAGCAGAACGCAGCGCCAACATTAACTCTGGTTTTGCTTCTATTCACATAAATCCCAAATGTGAATAAGTGCAGAGATTGGAGGTGTTAATGGCAGTACATAACCAAATTTGATGTGCCATTAGAATGTTCTGGACAAAAAAAAAAAAAAAAAATTATTACATATTGCTCCTTTAACTTTAAAAATGGTAATACGGTTATATAGGCAAAGCAACATAAATGATATATTGCGGCAGAAGAGCAATAAACCGGCTAATATCAGCACTTCATTCATTTATTATTAATTATTTAGGGAGATCAATCCTCAGCCCTGTGAAATGGAGGTTTTCCACCAGTCTGTTCATTGAAATGGGATGCGGTGGTCAGTTAAAGCTACTGGGCGTGTGGCAGAATCTTTTTTTGAGTGAGTTCATCAGCTCAATGCATTTACAGAGCCTCTTCTCTGGGTCTTCTGGTGTGATTGCAGAGAAATGACTTCATTTCCTGAGTGAGGGAGTGCTGTGGTGTGATGTACACCAAGCTGCTAAAAAAAACATTTCACGGTTTTGTAACTTGTACAACGTTATAAGGTCTCAAACCCAAAAGCAAGAGCAATGTGAGACTCGAGTTTTGAGTCCACTTTAACAAAACCTGGTGTATTCAGTCCAGTTCTGTGTGTTTTTAACTACAAGAACTCACTCACCTTTATACAGATGTCCAGTTTCTGAAAACAGACGAACATGCAGACAGTTTCAAAGCGTTTTAACTCACCTGCATCCCCGGCAGTCCGCCCTGGACCGGAGAGTGAGCCATGGCGACACTTCTATCCCCCCGAAAACTGGCCAGTGAGTGACCCAACAACGGTCTCCACACGAGTATAGCGCTCTTAAACAGGGGAGTGAAGGAGTTAAGACTGTAACACTGCTCCTTAAATTCTGCACAGACGATGTAAACAGCTTCCACAGAGAGACACTGCAAGTCCACCGGGGTTCACTGCCACCCCGCTTCCGCAAACCCCCCTCTTGTCCTCGGGGAGCTGCTGGCCGAGCCTCGCTAGCTTTCACGCAGCTACCCGCGACTTGTTAGCCGCCTGCTTCGTTCGGAAACAACGACATTCCACTTCGACACCGAGGAGGACAGAAACGGCTCGACACCTGGACCAACAGCGCGCAGAAATAAAGTCAGAGAGCCGCTGAAATGCTCCTCTGTGTCACACAGTTCCGGAAAGCCTTTCTGAGGACGCGTATGCAGTTAGCTAGCTGCTCCGCTCCGGCTGGCTGGACTCAACTCAGAGTTTGCGCTAAACGGATTTCCAAAACATCGCGCTGAACGACGCTGCTGCGCTGCCAAACGGCCCGACTGCGGTGGGTGCGGAGGCGGCACAGCCTGTGAGACACACCGCGACCTCACCGACAGCACGAAGAGCGAAACCCGCCGCGCGTTTCCAGTCAAAACACGAATGTTGACATCCTCACTTCACTTTCCAGCTCGCCGCCATCTTGTCAGCGCTGTCATCGGGGCGTCAGGGCGGAGCGGGAGGGGCGCGAGGGGCGGGACCCTCCTCAGAGCCCCAGCGGTCAGTTATCATCCGAACAGAGTCTCACTTATTTAATTTCATTTGCGGTTTAAATTTATTTTTGTTTTTACTAATTTATGATCAGTTCTTTGTTTTTTTCTCTGCACAATTACTTACACAGTCAGGCCTTTCTCACTGACCTGTTAATTATGATTTATTTGTTTATTTATTCTTTTATTTTATATTTATTTTATGTTTAATAAAACTGTTTTTAAATAAAATATTGTAGTTTTTTATTACACACACACACACACACACACACACACACACACACACACACACACACACACATATATATATATTTATAATTATTAATTAATACGTTATTTATAATTACACAACTTTTTTTCATTGTTTCTTAATTAGCCTTATCATATTTTGTTATTTTTGTCATTTAAGTTTGTTTTTTATTTATATTTGTCGTTTATTTTTATAATTGTATTTCTTTTATCTGTTTATGAAACTACTTTTACTTATTTACTTATTATTATTAATATTTTTATTAGTAGTAGTAGTATTAATTGTTATAATTGTTGATATTTTATCACTGCGCTTTATTTTCATATATTTGTGACTTTGAAAAACCCTATGAGACAGGTTATTTATTTATGTATGTTTTTATTTATTTAATGAGCACATTTATACTATTATTATTATTATTATTATTATTATTATTATTATTATTATTATTATTATTATTATACGATGACACATTTCTTCTTTGCAGATTTTTCTTTCAGGACAGTAGCGTTAAATCAAATCATGGGCTCCGGGACTTTAGCGCCACCCAGTGTACAAACGTCCTAACACGAGTTCTTAAATGTTTTGAAGACATTTGTTATTATAAACGTTGAACACTAGATGGCGACACTGCTTTACATTTCACAGAGACGTTTAGTCTCCAGTGCCTCTGTATGTCTATAACACACATCTGTTATTATGAGACTTATTGACGTTTGACAACAAACTAGCCCCACCAGTAAAGAGGTTCAGTATTTACTGGACATTATAGCACATGTTTATAGACCGTATGACCATAAGTGTTTGAGATGTCCAGAATTTGGTCCCTCACGGCCCCTGTCTCATCATGCTAGGCCTTATTGGGCTCCTGTGGGACACAATGAAGATCCACAGCCAGCAGAGTCACTCAGGGCTGTATGACAGCAGGAAAAGTGTTTAAATACAGTTTGTAGTAGCGCATTTACTGCAAGTGAACTCAGAAAGAACAGCTGGCTGCTAGTGTCTCATAAACAAGTCCTACAGAGAAATAGCTGCATTTTGGAATTTCAGATGCTGCTGTTTGTGTTTATTTGAATTCTGAGCTTAATACATAACTTTAATGTGTGAATGAGACTCGGGGTTGACGTGTCAGGTGAGTTTGGCTAAGTGTGTGAGCTGAATTGGTTCTTATCGCTCTCATCTCTATTTACTGGAATGCTCGGCTGAGCCATGCCACCTAAGGCATCAGACGCGTCTGGAGCCGGGCCGTATGCTGCGAATAAAAACCCCTCGTAATCCTCAAACACTCTCAAATTCCTCCAGAGGGCCTCTTCATCTCAAATCTGCTCAATTTTCTTCAAACGGACCCTCGGCCCCCCCACACCTCCCCGTGAAAACTGGGTGGATATTTAGTGATGGATGGGCGATCAAGCTTTGCTTCAAGTGCAGCAAAGACAGGTCTCTCTCTCTCGCTCTCTCTCTCTCTCTTTCTCTCTCACTCTCACTCTCTCTCACTCCCACTCCCACTCATTTTCTCTCTCTCACTCTCTCACTCTCAAGTCCAGGCCTGTAAAAATGCATCTTTACAGAGTGATGATAAAATGTCGAGTTCTGGATGACACGTCAATCATGGCCTGTGTTTACTCATTGATTCCTCTGGGTGCTCCTTATCTTCATAGGCTATACCTCTGTCTGCTACTCTCTCTCTCTCTCTCCCGCTCTCTCGCTTTCTCTTTCTCTCTCCTGCTCTCTCTCTCTCTCTCTCTTTCTTT